>JAJJWW010011701.1:0-88858 GCA_023531295.1 Papaver armeniacum | reverse complement strand
GATCGCGGAGCTCTCTGTCGCTCTTGTTCAAAGACTTGTGATCGTAAATTGTACCACCATGGATAGGTAAGCTAGTAAGCGCCACTACGTCTTCTAGAATGGGAGTCGCTTCACCCCAAGAGAATAGAAATGTGTGAGGGTCGATTCCCCAACACGCACATAAATAAATCAAGCTATCATGATCTCGCCAGATGGATCTAAACTTTGAAGCCTTTAAAGCATCTTCTATGCCTAAAGAATTGATGGTCCTCGCATGATCCAGATTGGAGAAAATATAATCTACCCATGGCGTGAGATTCAGCGGATGAACGAAGAATGATCGAAGGGAAGACATAATCCCCATATGAACCGCTAAACGGGGTATATCCTCGGACGCGGGTATGGGAGGAACATCCGTTTGAGGACAAATAAGCCAGTTTTCAGACGCGGACGGAGGAAATGGATGAGGATTCAGCATGCGTGAAATCCAATTATCGTCGGTCCGGAAAAGAGCAGTATTATCATCTGATGCAGGCGGCCGCAACTTATCTTTGAGTCGGGGACTACCCTTATCTCCTCCAGCGTATATGGCTCTGACCTGAGGGGCGCATCGTGGTTACGCGATTCATTAGACATGGCGAGTAAGAAGGAAAATGAAGAAAGGGAAAGGGACGCAATGAAAAGAGTAATGATTGAGAAGCGAGGTGCCCTCTATTTATAAGGAGGTAAAAGAAGGAGCGGTTACTGGATAGGCCAGTAACTGCAGCATCCCAAGGGTCATAAACTTAAACCGCCCAAACTCATCAGTTGTAACCGTCATATCAGTGTGTGACTGTTGACACGGTCTTTAACCGGTCAAACAGTTAGGGGACTAATGTTGATTCATGAAAATAACCAATCCCAAAATAGACAGCCCCTTAACCTATCAAGGGTCCCTTTTAGGATGAAGAGACTATCGGACTAGGCCTAACCCATTAGGATAGGGTAATTCTCGTCCATCTAAGAGTACGTTAAGATAGTTGGGCTTTAGCCCAAGAAGAAAGCCTCCTAGGGTTTGGTACTAACTTAAGGAAAGGAAAATGGTAGTTTAGTAATATGTTAATTTTATGGGCACTTATCCATAAGATGGTCATTATAAAAGGGGAAAGAGGACACACTTATTGTATATCATTAATCCACCATTACTTCTCATAAACCTCTATACACCTTGGGAGTACTTTCTGTGATTATGGCTAGTTCCTCCTTCCCACGTTTTACCCCATCAACAAATTCCTAAACAGAATAATAAAAACAAGATTTTAAATCCTATTGTTTTTATTTAAATTAAAACAAGGTTTTAATTCCATAAGTGGTTTTATGTTTAATGAGGGAAGTTACCAAAAATAATTTATGCCAAATCTATTTTCACTTCCAAAAATAATTTATTTCATTTCAAAAGAAGCCAGAGCAGGCTACTATTCCTAGCTAGGTATATTCCCCTCTTGTCACTTATTGTGTGCTTGTGTATTTATTTCTCTTCTTAATCCATGCTGTTGGGTTATCAGTTGGGTAGATTGTATTGTGCTTATACATTCTATATCTGGCAGTTCTATTCTGAACACATCTCCGTTGTGGGGTATAGTATCACTCATTCTTGAGGAGTACCCGTGGACTATTGTGTT
Source organism: Papaver armeniacum (assembly GCA_023531295.1). Classification (NCBI taxonomy): domain Eukaryota; kingdom Viridiplantae; phylum Streptophyta; class Magnoliopsida; order Ranunculales; family Papaveraceae; genus Papaver; species Papaver armeniacum. Next base: position 87,218 of record JAJJWW010011701.1, on the reverse strand, counting down.
AAGGCTAATTTGCTGAGCAAGTGACTCTGCCCTCGTGTGTCAAATTGTTTGTTCAATTTAGTCGAGTAATTTTTTAATATTTTTAGATTCATCTAACATTCGTTGTTTCGTTGTTACTATTTCCAACAATCTTAAACAATATTATTTCTGTGTAGTTGAACATAAGAACCGTACCCTTAAGGAGATGATGAACGATATGTTGATTAGTTCTAACTTGTGGTGGGAGGTTGTCCTTTCAGCGATATCTATATAATGTGTTAGCCAAGCTGTGATAGGTAAAGCTAAAAAAAACTAATCTCAAACAAGCGTTATTTACATTTATTGGGTAAAGTCCAAGGAGATCGCAGACCCTTTGACGAATGGTTTGTCCAAAGAGATAGTTAAAATTGGGGTTTAAGCTCATCAATTAAACTTAGACATTTCCTAACCTTATGGACATCCCAAGATCGGAGTCTCGAATGGGGACAACTAATTTTTGGTGGGTAAAGGTAAACACTATCGGAGAATTTCCTTCTGTCCTTCCTATGGTGTAGATGTGATAGTGTGATTGAATGTGGAGGATGACTTTTAAATAAGTCTTAATGAGTTCTATAGTTTTAATTTAAGATTGAAGTGGCGTGCGGCGGATAAACATTCTTGATGGAACTCAACTATCTGAATGAGGAAGTGGGTTTCTTCCTACGAGAATGGATCTGATTCTCTAAAACATTCTGAGAAACGGGATATGTCTAGGGCCAAAATGGACACAACGTCACGAACTTGACATCACCTAGAGAGATATCACGCGTGGATGTTATCGCGAATTACACCAAACGATGAAAGTTCAAGACATCACGTTCATTGTCCATCAAGTAGTTCTGGTAATTTCTCACTAAGAAAAGATTGAAGATCTCATGGACACCTTTTGCATATAGTGGTATTCCTCGCTTTTTCATTTTTAGTTGGAATTGATCTATGACCTAAAGGTCTAAGTATGCTTACTCATTTTTATGAATGAATGAAATGCAAATATTGGTAGACATGAGACACTTACCATGCCTAATGCTTGTATGCACATGTGAAAGTCAACCAAGATTATAATTAAAACAAGTTTTTAATTTATAAATGGATAAATTAAAAAAAAGTTTTTAATTCCCGGATACTTTTTCTAATTTACTTAATGTAATGATTAGTTTAATGATTAAGTTAAGCTAATGGACGATTAGTATTATATTAAATTAATGAGTTTGCGCTTGTTTTGCAAGTAGAATTGTGGAGGGAGAAGAAGTTGGGATTTTTTTTTTTTTTTTTTTTTTTTTTTGAGATGGTTGGACTTGAGATGAGTGATTCGAGTGATAGCTCATCCGAATCCGAAACTTAAACTCCTAGAGTAATCGAGACAAAATTTCCTGAAAATGAAAATTTTATAACTGTATTTTAGCCAGGTCAAACACGTTCGGCTACCAGATCCGAAGAACAGGTGGTCGAACTAATTTTTAATGGAGTTTTTCCTTTTGTTCGGTATTATTTTTCTAGAGCATGCAGGTAACCAAACTTATATTCTAGGGTATTCAGAGTAATGTTCGGTTTGGTCGAGTCCATTATTTTTGTAGCCGAGCTTTAAGTTTAAAATCTTAAACTCCTAGAGTAATCGAGACAAAATTTCCTAAAAATGAAAATTTTATAATTGTATTTTAGCCAGGTCAAACACGTTCGGCTACCAGATCCGAAGAACAGGTAGTCGAACTAATTCTTAATGGAGTTTTTCCTTTTGTTCGGTATTATTTTTCTGAGCATGCGAGTAACCAAACTTATATTCTAGGGTATTGAGTAATGTTCGGTTTGGTCGAGTCCATCATTTTTGTAATGAGCTTTAAGTTCAAATTTATATAATTATATTTATATATAATTAGGTTTAGGTGGTTGTTAGGTTAGTTATGTTGAAGCCTAAGTTAGTCATTTCCTAACCTTAGGACACCCCATGTAAGTGTAGGGAAGATAGCCTAAGCACATCATGGTCCCAAAAAACAGATTTGGTGCCTAAAAAATTACTCAACATTTTACACCCTACCTTAACGGATCCAGCCCTGATTAGTATCAGTTGGTACTAGCCGATATCGTCAAAGCGAATGTATCATATCAATGTCAGTGAGTACTGATACTACATTGATACTTGACCGGACGATCCACAGTTTTTTTATTCTTTTTATCCGTAAAACATATGGTGCTGACGAGTTTCAAATTCAAATCACCCAAGACGAAACCAAGTTAGAAAGAACCTTTGATCCACTTCTTAGTCTTAAACTAACTAGCTAGCCCAACAAAGATAAAGACCGATGGTATAACCAAGTACAAGAAAAAGCATAGAAAAGGAATGGGAATAGAAGAGAAAAGAAACAAGTAGAAGAAGAAAGAAAGATGCACAATTCCACACAAAAAAAAAAGAAAAGAAAAGAAAGTAGTACTTAGTTTTTCTCACTCATCTTTCATCACTTCCTTTTCTTTTCTTTCTTGTGCTCATGGATCTCTTGCCATCATCTCCCCCGTGAACCCTAAACCCAACCCCATCCATCATCATCATCACATCAACAACATCAGTCCTTTAATTCCCCCATACCTTTCACTTCTAGAAAGTGTGTAGCCTTATTTTACTCCTTCCTCTCATGACTTCTCTTTTCTCCATTTTAGAAAAAACAACAACAAGAAATAGAAGAAGATGATGCGATCTCCTCAAGAATCACTTAGAAATGGGGTTCTTGAAACTTCTACACCACCACACCACCACCACCACCACCATCAGCCCCATCATTTCCATTCTACTGTGTCTTTACTGAAACTCCGTAGATTCAATACCCTTATTCTCATTTTCCGTTTTGTTTCTTTCTGTTTTTGTCTTGCTTCTACCATTTTCATGGCTACTAATTCTTCTAATTCACTCACCTGGGCTGATTTTACTACTCTTAGGTAAGTGATTTTTTGTTCATTTTGTTCAAATTGCCCTCATTTTGACTGAAATTGACTAATTTTGACTGGGGTTTTTGATTTTTTTTCATTCAGAGTTGTTGTGGCTGCAAATGGGATTGTTGCTGTATATTCATTAGCTGAAATGGGTGCTTCAATTTGGGAGATTTTGAAAGGAACTACTGTTTTGCCTGAAACCATTCAAGTCTGGTTTGATTTCAGTCATGACCAGGTATTTGCATTTTCTAATTCAATGGAATTTCAGTACAAAGGAATTGAATTGTTGGGGAATTTGGTTTTCCGGAAGTTGAATTTCCGGAGAGTGATTGTGTTTTCGCTGATTGTTTTTGTTTTGCTCGTCAGGTGTTTGCGTATTTGCTGGTGTCAGCAAATGTGGCAGGAACAACAATGGTAAGAACATTGAGAAATGATGGGGATACATGTAGTGTTAGTAGCTCATTTTGTGTGCAATCAACCATATCAATTAGTTTAGGATATGTTGGGTTTTTATTTCTAGGGTTTTCCTCGTTACTGTCTGGATTTCGAGTCGTTTGTTTCATCATTAACGGTTCTCGGTTTCATCTTTGAGATGAAAAATGTATGTACAAGAGAAGTAAAGATTATTGTTATTATTACAGTGTTGTTGTTGTCGAGGCCTGAGGGAGATTTTCATTGTGTATTCTATAGGAAGTTTGAGGAATCGGAGTGATATAAAAAATGAATGAAAGAAAACTTGTATGTGTTCTTTGTGAAACTGGGAAAAGGCTTTATTAAGATGCATGTTTGCTCTTTCTTCCTTTTTTGATGTTTTTTTCTTCCTGAATTTAACTCATCTGAATCACCCCACAAACTGGAATGAGGATATAACATTTCCGATGTCTTCGAGTCGGAAAGCTGGTAAGCTTTTGGACATCCGACTCGGGATGCTGAACCAGCGAAAAGCCATCAGCCCATCACCCCTTAGGTGTAGTTTCACATGTTGCAATTGTTATGCAAAAATTAATGTTTTTGCGATGTCTTCGAAGTCAGAGGACACCAATCCTCAAGTATGTTGGATAAGCTTGGACATCCAAAAGCAATCACCCCTTGAGGTGTGGTTTCAGATGTTGCAATTGTCAGAGACCAACAATTGTCAGGCAAAAATGTATGTTTTGACCTGAATTTGCCTAACAGTTCCTTTTTTCAAGTGCTACAATAATTCTGCAGAAGAGGGATTATGACAAAAGTGGATTTATTTCAAGAAATTCAATGTCTGCAGTTAACACATCTATGTATAATGTATTGATTCGACTACCAAATACTCTCGCTATCTCTCTCTTATCTATGAACTTCAGGTGAAAAACACCAGAACAAAGAGAATAATGAATAAAACTACCAAGAATATAATCATCAAAATCTGTCCCTTCGCTCCAGCTTTCTTCATAACCATCTCCACTTTTTTCTGCAGCAAAGAAGCATTGATTTTCCTCCATTAGATTGCGATTTACCAGAAAAGGTTTGAATCGAGAAATGTGAAACATATCAGATATGGTTTTGAAGTAGGTTATACTTTGTATGAAAAAGGGTAAGCCAATAATTGGGACAAAGTCCCTCTTCTCCTTTCATGTATCCTCTAAAAGTTTAGACTCCATCATTAAAGTTGGGCAAGAAAATATATGCAGGTAACTGATTTATATACCTGAACAAAATCGAGACGATTTGAAGTACTCTCCATATCTAATCCAAGTTCATGTATGATTTTCTCCTGTAGCACCAATACCCATATTAGTTAGTATGTATGAAAACTGAAACAAAATGTTCAAAATTTAGTACAAAACATATATATAATAAAGAGGTCCCCCTGTATTAAAACTCAGGAAAACTTGGCAGCAGCTACTTGGTAAACTGTGGCTGTGCTAGCAATAGCATTGACATACTTAATGGATGTATGAGATTATAAGCAGTTGGCTCTGACTTGTGACTGCAAGAGACAGTTTCATAAACAAAATCTAACTATCTCCAGTACTGGACAGCAAGACCAAGGGTGTGACTTCGGTAACCTAGTATCTCCAAATTTTAACAAAGAAAACAATATTTCAACCTCACAAAAGGAATGGCCATAATTCTACTTGATAAACTATTCCTGCTCTAACACTGACATACTTAAAGAACATATGATATTATAAAGAAGTTAACAAGACTTGTGACTGAAGTGAAGGCAATCCTAAGAGACATTTTCCACTAAGAAAAGCTAACAATCTCCAATGCTGAAGCAATTGTGTGACTTGAGTCACCTAGTATCTTCAAATTCCAACAAATAAGACAATAGTTCAACCTTACAAAAGGAATAAAAATCAGAAATCTACCTGTCCTGTAAGTTCCTCGTGTATAGTAAGCCCCACACCTCCAATTCTTTGCACACTTGCACTTAACTCATCCAGTTCATCATCTTGTTGCCTAAAAGAGTCAGTTGGCAAAGAAAGCAACCGGTTAGAATCAAATCTGTATCTTGGTATTCGTTGGACCACTGGGGAATAAAAGAGAGGATTACTTTATGAGGAGCATCTGTCTATCTGACTCAGATGATATGAAATCATCATTATCTTGTGTTGCATATGAGCTGGATTTGCCTGCCTGGTAAGGATCATTAGGGACCCTCATTAGCTCCTGGCGCATACCGTTCGCACTTCTAGCTTTTCCAGCTTCAACAGCTTTCTTCATGACACCAACCTAAATGAGTAAAAGTAACAATTTTTTTTTAATCAACTTGGAAGGCAGAAATTGTTCAAAAGAAAACGACCCAAAAAGCTGAATACCAGGCAGTTTTTTTTTTTAAGTTTGTTCATAGTCAAACCATCATTATCTTCAACAGTTTTCTTCATTTAACTTGGGAGATTTTTTAAAGAGAAACTCGCAAATAAGTACACAAAATGCAAATAACTCGGAATATCTGAAAACCTTCATTTATTTGCTCAGGTTTAGGTACAAAAATTGAAATAATGACTGTAGGACCTGGAGTGTTTAATTAAAAGTCTCCATCGGATGGATTCTTCCGACATACCTGAGTACGAGCAGTGCTTGTCCATCTTCTACGTTTCTCAAGCTCCACTTCATCAATGCCATACCAGGAAGGGTCTCTAGCTGCCACAGCAATCGCCTTATCCAATTCATCTACCTTCCTATCAAGAAATTAAATGTTCAGCAGATACAGAGGGCGTGAAGTGCCAAGAAATATGCTACACTGTGTAGAAGGTATAGGTGGAAAATTTTAAAGTATACAGCAGCCACCGTTAGGGAATAAAAGAACAAAGGTACATTTAACTTAAACTGTTCGCAATGTAAACTTGTTCAAGTCTCTATAAGGTAGTATGAGTGCCTTTTCTGAATTCTTCTACAGAAACAAAACTACATATTAGCAAATATTCGCCTAAGGAATTATTTGTCAAACTGATTGTAATACCTGCCACTCAATGCTTTCACAACCAGTTTGTAGCTCTTTCGTTAGATGGACTCGCTCTCCGGTGTTTGAAGGGACAGTCTCCCATTGGTGAAAAGTAGATTGTAGTTTATCAATCTGACCAAAAAAATCTTAAAACATTCAGTTACAGGTCACTGGAAGAACACTGGAGCAATCATGTATAAATCTTCAAATAATCTAAAATATTAAATATATAACATATGCAAGATATCACCAACAAAGTTCTTCTAGCTTTGACAATCATAAAGGATACCATAAAATGCCAGCACTCCTATGTATATGATATACTATTACCATCCAAGGACTACTATGCAGCAGGTTCCATGTACATATTTTGGTTAGTATGTTGTTTACGATTCAAACTTATACAGAAAAAATGGTCGGCTAATCTCTACGATACCAAAGGATGTAAAATAATATACTCAATTTACCCAAGTTGTTACACCACAATTACAAGTCACTGTAACGTCAGTGGAGCAACAATGAACTTTGGCTTCAAGTAAACAAAACCAAACAACAAGAATCAAACACAGCCAACCAACATCAACAATAACAATAGCAAACGTATTCCATCAAAAAATATACGATACAACGCCAGCGTTCTTACTTACTGATCTCATCTTTTACTGAACGAATCTGATTTACTATGGCAGCACTAGTAGTCTACTACCCAGTAGATATTGTGCAAATATTCTAATTACTATATTCACAGTTTAGAAGCACAAATATTCTTATACATAATCTGCAATTCTCAGCTAACTTCTACAGTATGTGATGTTTAAGCGTATACAGATACTCAATTTAGGCAAATCTTATGCATTTTTACTGCATAGTTTAACATCAGTTGTTACATTGTTTTAAGTTTCACACGAAAGGTTACTAACGATGATCACAGCCACGCGAAAAGAAGAAAAACAAACAAATCATGTAAACAAGTAATCGTCAAACTATCTTAAATCAAACTCACTGCTATGGTGTTAAAAGGATCTTGAAAACTTCACCATAAGAGTAACAAAAGTAGAAGCACTTACAGAATCTTGAATTTCTTCCTTAACAATGTAAAAAGGATCCTGAGGTGAAGACATTTTTCACCTAATTTACATTATCCTGCACAAATTAGACACAAAAGAAACTCAAATTCAACATCCAGAACAAATAAGAGATCCTAAACCTATCAAATCAACACACATCTCTTCCATAAAAAGTCTACCTATACTAATCAAGCAAATCAAAAATCCCTGATAATAATCGCAATTTTCAGATCCAGAATAAGAAAACCTAAATTCAGTCCAATTCGCACAGTTATAAACCCTTAGATCGGATTAATTCACTAATTCTCATCAGATCCAAATAAAAAACTCAATATATACCATAAATAATCGAAGTTTTACCACAAAAACCCAAAAAATAAAAAAAAAAAAACTGAAAAATCTATCAGAATTTCAGGATCTGAGAGTATGAACAAGAAGAAGAGGAAACAGTAGGAGATGCTTACATGCGGATAATCTCTGTTGTGTTGTTGGTTGAAATTCTTACTGGTAGAAACAAAATTCTCTTTTCTTCTTCTTTGAAATTTCTGAGAGCTTGAGAAGATGGAAAAGGAATTTTAGAGTGTGAAAAAGAAAAGAGGAGAAGAAATTACTTAATTGACAAGTACTATGGGCAAGCACATGAGTAGAGTGTTGGTGTATGCTGTGTGCTTTACTCGTCCGATCCTATATCTGACTCACTCGATCCGAGTCATGTGACTCTATGGGCATGTTTGTTTTCTGCTGACTAGGTGTCTGCCATCTGAGTCAGAACTGACTCGTTATCAGACTTAGGTCTAATCCTTGATTTGGATCCGTTTGAGTCAGCTTAGACAGGGAACAAAATACTCTTGACTCATGGAACCAAACCGCTGACTCGCATATTTTTGAATCAATTGAGTCAAATCTGATTCAAAAAAACAAATATATTGAGTTTTGGTTGGTTGTAATAATTGGGCAGTGATGACTATATATATGCCCAATAGTTCAACCAAATCTGGATTGTATCAAAATAGAGAATCTACCATGCCTCGTGCCATGGATATACATTTCTCCTGTCCACAACGTCGATTGAGGTTTATACCTGAATGAACTTATTCTCCAACTAAATAAGCTTGACATATATGCATGGTTAATGATTATATGGTATATTACGTGGAACCAACTATGATGGAGGTGAAGAAACCATCGTCTCAGCAGAATATATTAGTTTGATATCAAATACTAATACTAGTAATTTATGTGATTTGAAGAGCCATTCTTCTGTTGGTCAATATAAACCATAGTAGTTTCACCATTAAAGCTCTTACGGTAGTTTTAAAACTTTTATGCGGTTTTATCTCATTTTTTTTATTGAGACCTATCACTACTTGTTGATCAAAAACCTATCACTAGTTGTTGCAATTAGCACTGAGAGATTTAAGTGTTAAGCATACTTGATTTTTGCTAATATTCTTAATTGATTTTTAATTTAGTTATTTGTCAATCAATTATTCACATGTATATGTGAGGTGATTTTGTCTCTGTTTTTTCTTTTGATCGGTGTTTTGAATCTGATCAGTATGGTTTCATCTCTGTTGATACAAAAATACTCCAGTTAGAAAAAATACGACGTATATTAAGAAACCCAAATACATAAGTTCATAATTGTGGTTAAGTCATGATATCATATCTGCAATATCCAACGGTTGTGATGCTGCGAATTCTACTCATTTAGTTAAGGTGAAGTAATTTTGAAGCGGGAAAACTAGAATCCATTCAGCATTACAAAGAGCCGTATCAATCCTTGATTTCCTTTTACAAGTAGTACCCAATTAAGTTATTGCTTATCCAAGTATGCTCATTGTTGAGGTGTGAATTCGATTTTAGGTTCTACCCGTCCTAGCCACACCAAATGACCTCACAATTCCAAATGTGGTAAGAGAGAGAGAGTTGCCTTTCCATTTTACCTTGTCCTCCCTTTTATAGGCTTTCCTAAAAGCCCCTCTTTTTACTATATCATGACACATGTCTTAACCCCTCTTATTTACTCTTAATGCCATTTCCTTAATCATGACCTTCTTCTTGTTGATTCATTCCTTCTTCGTCCTTTCCCCATTATGGGTATTGTCTACTTAGGCTTGGGCCCCAAGTCCTCCTTATTTACTTCAAAATATCCCTTATCCTTAAGGGCACCCCAAGCCGGCTAAGGGATATTTTTTCATGTATCAACATTAGTCCCCTGACTATTGGATTAATTATCGAATAATCCAATAGTCAAAGAATCTCTTTTGGGCGCCTCCATGTTTACACAATAAGTCTCTTCGTTTCATTGAGGTTGTGATCGTGGGCGACGTTTTAACTCCCCATCATGCAGAACCTCTATTCCTTTCAGTTTCTGACAGTTACTATTCCCCATTCATAACTGCCACGTTCGAGTTTTAGAAATATCTATATATAGAGTTGTCAATCCATTTTCCCCTTAATACTTCTTCTTCTTCTCTTGTTCTAGACGCACCCATACACTCGCCATGTCTAGTAGCTCCTCCAGTGGTTCTTCGTCGGAAGAAAGTAATGAGTCCGAACAGCCTAATAATGAAGGCTCTGAAGACACAAAGTACTCCGATCAGGACGAGATCATCTTACCCATCCCAGCAGATGGTAGGTCATATACAATCGCCGAGTTCACGAGTGGGCCTGCTTTAAAGTGCTCGCTGAGGTTAAGGGAACTCCGCGGAGGTAAGCACGCTTTCCCTATAGAAGATATTCTGGATTCTCGCCTTCTAAACCCTCCCGTGTTGCCTTATCCTTCTACTCCTAGATGGCTTATGCGGCCCAAGTCGGATACCATGGATGCCTTCGCTTTTAAGACTGTACCGCGGATGGCGGTTCATCGTGGCGACTACGACCTACCCCTTATCGATATTCGATCTAAATCAAAGACTCATCCGGTGTGGCCGCATTGGGAAGCTCGTATACGCTCCAACCCCAGTCATGTTGTTGTTCTTCGGAGGGCAAGCATTGATGAAGCCATAAACGCGTCCCTTAAGCGATAGGTAAATAGATGCATCCGCGATGTAACGCGGCTTTTATGCCGTTGGGCTCCTCCTGTTCATACCCTTTTCACATCGTGGGGAGAAGCTACCAACGTCTTAGAAGATGTAGTCGCTCTTAAGGGGTTGCCGATCCATGGTGGTCACTCGTATGACGAGGCGGCCGTTTATGGAGCGCTAAATGATGAGGATAAGGATCCGTGAACTTACCTGTTGAAGTGCAAAGACGATTCTCGTCGTGAACTAGTGCGGAAAACCCAAGTGCCTTCGGAGCAAGATAAAGGCAAAGAGGCCGCTGATAAAAAATATGCATCTTCGTCCACCGGTAAGGGGAAAGCCAAGTGGGTAGAAGAGAAGAAAACTCCTCCTAAACACTCATCCGGTGATCGACTGCTATCTATCTCTATCAGCGCCTATGAGGCAGTTCATGGCTCGTCAAATCCAACAGAATCTGATCTCGAGTGGGTTGTTAAGGTTAATCGCCGTGCCTCTTTTCCTCTTTGGTTAAAATATTTGGCTCCCCAGATAGTTGATAAGAAAGTGCTTCCCCCCCAAACGCAAGGAGAAGAATCCCCGCGCGGAGTTAGCCGCTTTTATCTTGTTTTGGCTTTGTCATGATGTGTTCGAATACAGTCCCCAAGATACCATTAAAGGTGAGCTTGTGCCAATGGCGGTGTTGTTGTCTCGCGACGTCTATTTTTCGCTCGCGCCGATGTTCTTAGGTGGTCTGTACCGCCATCTTTATCTGTTCTGTCTGGATCTCCAGACGGTGGGTTCATCTCAAAAGATTGAAACCTACATCCCAGCTTATTTTATGCAGGCTTGGTATTGGGAGCATGTTCACCCATGCGCGTCGGAGCCAAATGACTCGCCATTTATCGCGAGGAAGATGCTAAGCAGGATGATGGTTCAATCAAGAAGCTTCCCGTTGTTTATGGCTACCCGCGGATGGCTCTTTGGAACTTGAAAGGGAAAATACCCAGGGGAGATCTAGGCAAGCACTTGGATGTGGCTAAGGATTTTGAACCATTTCCTTACCAATACGGTCGCTCAGGTCCGGCGCATTATGATTTTCTTGCACCTTTTGACGTGGAGTTGGATTTTACGCTCTTGTCGGAAGCAAATTTTGATTCAGTGATGGCTCTGTTACCCGGCTATCTTCCTGGTGTATATGCTGGTAAGTTCATCTCCATATCATATAATCCTTATCGCGCATCTCGGCAAGTGGGGTTTGATCAAGGAGTTCCTCATAGGTTCCCCCCTTCGTACAACTCTAGTATCGAGGACATAGTCGCTAACTTCAACCGTTACATCTTCAAAGGGGCGACTCGTTTGTCTGATCGGGGGATCGATTTTTCGTTCAAGCAACCTATCTCCGCGCGGCATTTAGCGGTTACTGAAAGGGCACACGAGTATCATGATTTCTTAAGGCGTCGAGCTTTAAACTTTCTCTTGCGCGAATCATCTCCCCCTCATGATTTGACTGTCCAAGATCTTCGGAAACTTCACGCGTCTGGCAGAATCAAGCTTTATGATGTTGTGGCCGCTGAGCAACGCCTCGTTCCAGCTGACAAATGTCGCTCGTATCTAGTGGTGACCTCTTAGGCCCCGCCCGAGGGTCATGAGTTTGCGAAACCGAAGAAGGCGTCGTTTTCTGATCGCAAGCCCCCGCGGCTAAATGTGAGGTCGTCTGCTAGTCCTTTAGCGACTCAGGTATTTTCTACCTGCTTTGCCTTGTATTTTTGTTATTCATTATTACGCTTCCCCCTTTATTTTATTGAGATGGGTGGCGGAAATCACTTCCCCAGGAATCTCCTCCTTCCAATCTCCTAGGGTGGAAACCCCATTCCTACGTGATGGAGGAGTATTTGAACATGCCTGAATGTGATTGGACTGAGAGGGGTCTAAAGAAGAAAGTTATGCGGGAGGCGAACCAGTAGTATGCTCCATGCCCTTGTTCCTCTGCTAATGCCACGCCTTTTCATCCTCATCAAAGCCATTGGAGGAGCGTGTCGCAGCCCCCCAGGGATGTGGGTAACAACCTAACTCCTTCGTTTATGGATCAGCTGAGGGATCCATGAGTTAGCCTCCCCACTGGAGCTGGTTGGATGTCACCGCATCTTTACATATCATCAGTTAATCCTCTCAGGGCTGAGACCGTACGTGGTAGGGGTGAATTTTAGGTGTCTCCTAGTGCCGTTCTGCAATCTTCTGGGTCTAGCTGGTCAGCCTATGATGGGTCCACATCCTACGTGGCGTTAACCATTAATAATCATGTAGGTAACTTCCTATTTAATACGTGTCTTTGTTCTTGTTATTCCTCTCTCTTTTCCTTTCTCTCCTCTTTTCTTATAAATCTAAGTTGTTATTTCAATGGTGCTCATCTCTCACTTGCCAGGCTCCACTAGTGACTCAGAGTCATCTTATAGTTCCTTCGCATCTCGCCCCAAGATTACTGATACTTCGCTAGGATCGTCGATTCCTGAGGTTGGTCTTCCCTCTTCTTCTTTTTTGTGTCGATCATTTTCCTTCCCTTTTGTTGACATACTACTGTTGGCGTTAGGATATGGGTAAGAAACGGAAAGAAACAGCAAATCCCGACATGGACGGCGCTAGGCGCGTGATTCCTAAAGGCGATGGATCTTCTAAGTACACTAGGGTAGATGGCAACGGTTCATCTGTACTACCGGAGAAGCAGATTAATACTCCTGTTGTTGATGCTCCAACCAACCCTGTTGTAACAAAGGATTCTGAGGATGCGCGGTTTCGTTTACCCTTGGTGGTGAGAGCCGCTAAGGCTGGGTTTGATCCCGCTTCCCACACCCTAGTTCACGGCTTCTAGGGTTCCAACTGCTTTTGATGCCACCTATAGAGACATTGTTGAGCGCGGTGGTGGTCATATGGCGAAGGAGGGTATTTTAGCCGTTCCTATCTTGTGTTACATGACTAGGAATCTCTTCGAGATTGCGAACCAGCTCACCCGTGTAGTCGATGAGGCGAGGTTGCGTAGCTTGGAAGTTGCCGTGTAATATGCACTCAACGTTAAGTTCCCCATAGCGTGGCTAAATGAGCTTTTGGTAATGGTAAAGAGCCGCAATGATCCTCGCGGTCGTCTTACTGGTTAAATATCTCAATTGGAGGAGAAGATGGAGAAGTGTTCGGAGACGACTTCTAGCAAGAGGGTGGTGCTGGATATGTTGCTTGCTGACGTTGGGTTAGCAAATGATGAGGTGCTGCGTGTTGAGGGCGCCGAAGTGGAGGTCTGTGCTGAGCTCGAGGAGAAACGACAGGAGTTGGAAAGGCTCTGACTTGCTTGAGGCGATTTGTTCCCATGTTGGGTTTTCTTTATTTCTCTTTGTTGGACTTGTTGTTTGTTTATTCTTGTCTTGTGGGATATTCTGTTGGTGTTTGGATTAATTTTTCCTTGTTGCTGGTATTTTATTGACTATTTTGTTTGCTTATAATTTTCTTGTATTATTATTGAAATGTGCGTGTGGCTAGGCGAGTGTTTTCATCATTTTTAAGTGTGCCCATTGTTGATGATCACGTCTGCTCTCCCTTAGTGGGGAGCAATGTGAAAAGTGGGAATTCGCCCATCCTATGTGATTTAATTTGATAGGATGCCGGTTGTGGCAGGTACATGAGGTGCGCGCTTACTTCATCAATTAGACGCGTCTAGTGCTTCTAGTGTGTCTAGGGCCTAAGTATATTGTCAGTCAATTAGGCGCCTTTTGGCATTTCTGGGGCCTTCTTGTTCTTTAGTTTATCGGGTGTCCTTATTAAAGTCACTAGTCGATCAGTGGTCCTTGGTGGGGGTAAGCACATGTAGGACCCTCCTATTCCCTCATCTTAGTTCGAATGGAATGGGCGTTTGGTGGAGTGGATACTGGGGAAGTATGTGGGCGCTCATGGCACAGTGAACAATGAAACGCGCCTACTCTTCCTCTTTCCTTTCTCTCTTTTTTTTTTCTTTGTTTCAAGGACGTTGGGAAGAGTGGGCATTAGTGAAACGCGCCTTCTCTCCATCTTCTTCAAGGATATTTGGTAGAGTGGTCGTTAGTGAAACGCGCCTTTTCCCTACCTTCTTTATGGATATTTGGTAGAGCGGGCGTTAGTGAAACGCGCCAACTCCCTTTCTATTTAAGGACGTTGGGTAGAGTGGGCATTAATGAAACGCGCATTCACCCCATATTCTTCAAGGATATTTGGCAGAGGGGGCGTTAGTGAAACGTGCCTACTCCCCTTTTTTTTTTCAAGGACGTTGGGTAGAGTGGGCGTTAATGAAACGCGCCTACTCCCCACCCCCCCACCCCTTTTTTCAAGGACGTTGGGTAAAGTGAGCATTAATGAAACGCTCATTCTCCCCCTCTTTTTCAAGGATATTTGGTAGAGCGGGCGTTTAGTGAAACACGCCTTGAGATTTTTTATTCCAATCGATCAGGCGCCCATGGCGTTCCTGAGACCTTTCATGTATGTCAGTCGATCAGGCGCCTTCGGCTGTCCCGATACCTTTTGTGAATTTGTCAGTCGATAAGGCGCCTTTGGGTGTCCAGAGACCTTTTGTGAATTTGTCAGTCAACCAGGCGCCCTTGGCATTCCCGGGACCTTTTGTGAATTTTTCAGTCAATCGGGCGCCATTGGATATCCTGAGACCTTTTTTGAATTTGTCGACAATCCAGACCTTTTATGCTCCCTTGGCATTCCTGGACCTTTTGTGAATTTGTCAGTCAATCGGGCGCCATTGGCTATCCCCCTTTTGTGAGACCTTTCCGACCTTTTGAATTTGTCTCAATCGCCCTTCAATCATGAGAAAAAGTTATTCTTACCAAAAAGATAAAAGTGTTTACAATTTGCGGGCTTATACTCCGCGTTCTTCCTTTCTATCTTTTTCGGGTTAATGGCGAGGGAATGGATCATGTTCGATCGTCTGTCTTCTCGTCTCAAGTTCCCAGCTGCTCGCTTGCGTTCGAACATGCTTCGAATGGCAAAACACTCTTCCGTTGGATGTCCCATTCTTCAGTGGTAGTAGCAGTATCTGGCTGAGTTTTTATCCATCTTGTTGATATCTATTGTGGTTGGGGGTAGCTGAATTTCCCTTTCAACGATCCATTGGTTTAGGAGCTTGATTGTGCGTTCTTTACTGCAGGGGAGAGGGGGTGGTTTTTTTTAATCGCTTCTCTCAGCTGCTTCTTCTAGTTCAACAAAGGTTTGGAACCTGAAATTGATTAAACCCCTTCTAAAATCTGGGACCATTCCGCGTACACATATTTCGACAAGCGCTTCCTCGTTGATGTCCTCGTGAAAGTTCAGTGTCAAGCGCCGAAACCGCACGATGTATTTTCCTACTTATTCGCATGTTCGTTGTCCACTCTTGCTCAGGTCTATTGTTGTTATCTTCCTTTTGGATGAGTAAAACTTCCCAAGGAAGAGTGTGGACAAGGTCTTCCAGGAATCCACGCTTTCTTTCTTTAGGTTGTCATACCAAGTGAACGATGTGCCTGTAAGTGACTTGGGGAATTCTTTTAAACACAGTTTTCCATCGGTAGCACTGTCGTTCATTGCTGATAAAAATCGGCTGAGATGTTCTCGCGCATTTCCTTGACCCTCGTACACTTTGAACTTTGGAGAGATATAGTCTTCGGGATACGAGTATTCTCGAATGTGCGATGGATATGGGTTATTCACACGACAATGGTTGTCTTGTTTTACCACATGGTAGTTCTTCTCTAAGTATTCGGCGATTTATTTCTGTGATGTCACTGTTGTCTTGTCGCCTTTGGGTTCCTCACCTTTTGTTGCCTCTTCGGGAGTACTTTGTCCTGCTATTACTGCCTGCGCTATCCAGCCTTCAAGCTCTTGTCTCCTTTGTGAGCGCTCATTCAATTCTTCCTGCATGTTTTGTAGGGTTGATGATACTTGCTTCGTTAATCGAGCTGCCTATTTGTTCTTTTCCTGTGGTGTTGCGACCTCTCTATCCTGGGGTCCATGTATTATCGATTGCTTGATAACGCCTAGGATTGGTGTTTCTTCCTCGCTATCATCATTTTCCATCGTCACCTCGTCCAGATTGAGAGTTTGATCAGCCGTTTGGTTTCCTATCACGCCTGAATTAGCGCCTTCTAGGTGTGTCATGATGGGCTAGGCATGAGCCTCCGGGTGTGGTCGCCAAATATTGAGGGGTGAATTCGTGTTTAGGTTCTACCCGTCCTAGCCACACCAAATGACCTCACAATTCCAAATGTGGTAAGAGAGAGATTTGCCTTTCCATTGTACCTTGTCCTCCCTTTTATAGGCTTTCCTAAAAGCCCATCTTTTTACTACATCATGACATATGTCCTAACCCCTCTTATTTACTCTTAATGCCATTTCCGTAATCATGACCTTCTTCTTCTTGATTAATTCCTTCTTCGTCATTTCCCCATTATGGGTATTGTCTACTTGGGCTTGGGCTTAGCCCCCAAGTCCCCCTTATTTACTTCAAAATATCCCTTATCCTTAAGAGCACCCCAAGCCCGCTAAGGGATATTGTTTCATATATCAACACTCGTCACTAATGAAACCTATATCTTATAATTCCACATAATGAAGTACAAAATTAACCTAACCGTCACTTGAATAAGAAATAGAAGTATTTGACGTGATGATATGAACATTTAGACCACCCATTAAACAACAAGCACTAGTTATGTTCTTTCCTATTTCATCGATACATTCCCACTTTACTTTCTTTGTAGTACCATTACCATAGCCACGGTGGCGGAGCTGGAAGGAAAATTTCTTGTTTGGTCCTAAGCCCATAAGGTTATTTATAGTAGGGTCCAACCGGATTTTACCCATTTATTTGGTCCAAAGTTATTTGAAAACATGGAAATGAAATATACCCTCTTTGTGTGAAATAACATACCAAATCCCCGTGATTTTATCGGCTAAGGTCCAAATTTAATTAAAAAATATAAAGGACCACAAATTTGAGCACATATCCGCCACACCAAAATTTGAGTACACATCTGCCACACTGCTTACAAAATTGAGTACATATCTTGCGCCCCACAGGCGTGCATAAATCCTGCTACGCTACTTACAACTGGCGTTATATATCTGCCGCATTGTTTACATATAGAGTATGTATCCGTTGGACATATTGAACCTGTAAATGTGACAAGAATATAACAATATTAAAACACAACAACAAAACTAGCATCTATTTTTAGTCGAGCATGGATTTAACCAAAATAAAGTGGCAAAACTAGAATTAAACGCCCAAAAGAAGTTTTTATCAAATTTACATAACGTATAGGATTGATAAACTAAAAACTCAATTGCATGTCAAGAAGTGATGAATCCATGAATATAACCGAATGAAAGCACATATTTCAGTATTTACATACGTACTCATGAATCAAACCAAAAAAAGTGGCAAAACTCTGAATAAAACAGAGTCAGAAGAAGTTTGTATCAGTTTGACATATACGTATTGCGGATTCATGAACAAAAAACTGAATTGCATGTCAAAAAAAGTGGCAAAACTCAATTACATGACAAGAATAGGTGACGGATCTATGAAAAATAAGAGGATCGAAACAGATATTACATTATTTCGT
This sequence comes from Papaver armeniacum, assembly GCA_023531295.1. Classification (NCBI taxonomy): domain Eukaryota; kingdom Viridiplantae; phylum Streptophyta; class Magnoliopsida; order Ranunculales; family Papaveraceae; genus Papaver; species Papaver armeniacum. The sequence goes on along the minus strand of JAJJWW010011701.1, from coordinate 69,160 downwards.
ATATGTACTGACGAATAAGACTAAAAAATGAGATAAAACACAGCCAAATAGCATTTCCTATCAGTATGCGATATATGTACTGAAGATTCATGAACTACAAATCAACTGCATGACAATAAAAGGTAACGGATCTATGAAAAATAAGAGGATCGAAACAGATATTACAGTATTTCGTATATGTACTGACGAATAAGACTAAAAAATGAGACAAAACACTTTCTGACCAAATAGTGCAGTTCCTATCAAAAATGCGATATATGTACTGAAGATTCATGAACTACAAATCAACTGCATGACAAGAATATGTAACGGATCTATGAAAAATAAGAGGATCGAAACAGATATTACAGTATTTCGTATATGTACTGACAGATAAGACTAAAAAAGGTGATAAAACTTCAGTATTATACATACATACTCATGGATCGAACCAAATAAAAGTGGAAAACTTCGAATAAAACAAAATCAGAAGAATTTTATATCAGTATGCCATATATGTACTGTCAGTTTATACACACAAAAAAACTTGTAACAAATCTAAAAAACATAAAAGCGTCATGAGATTTGATCATCATTATACAATGAAAAAACAAATCAAAAGAAGAAAAACCGAACAAAATAATCAAACAATATGATTAGAAAACATACATGGAAACACAAAACAATATTCTCATCGTAAATCATAACGATGCACCTTCTTTTTTTTTTTTTCTTTTAAAAATTAGACTAGGTTTTTCAAGTACGGGAATACGGGGTTCATATCAAATCAAACAAATTAAAACCAACAAAAATGGACCTTGTATAATCAAATCTAATAACGAAATGAACAAACAATGTGATTATTCATCTAGATCTAGTAAAATAATAACAAATTAGACACGCAAAAACGTCAAATACAACCACGATTAGATCGTGAAAACCCTAATATAAATCTTCAATGCACGCTCCAACCCAAAAGAAGAAAGAGAAAAGAAAATGAATATGAAATGTGAAATGTTCTTCTCATGCTTATGTCAATACAAAAGGTGGATTTTTATATTTCACATGCCTAAACCAAAATTTTGGTCCATTTTTATCTTTTCTTTTTAATTATGGACCTCCGGTTACTGGGCTTTAGTGGGTGGACCTGTCACTAACTAAGAACACTATAATAGTACCTATAGGTAATTCCTACGAGCTGGAAACTGAACTTGGGAGTGGCTTTGGGCTTTTAGGGGTGGCTTAAGCCTATTATTTGGTCTTGTTTTTATCAGCTCAAATAAATTAGGTCATGAAAAAAAAAGGTTTATTGGGCTTTTAGGGGTGGCTTAAGCCAGCCCTAGTATGGCTGTAGTTCCGCCTATGCATAGCCATATATACATGAAAAAGGCTATTTTGGTTTGGCACGTGAGTTAAGTGTTAGTGTACATTGTGTGCTTTACTCGTCCGATCTTATATCTGACTCACTTGAACTAAGTCATGTAAGCATGTTTGTTTTCCGTTGACTAGGCCGAGTCAGATATTGTATCGTTCGTCTTTGTTTGAGTTAGATCTGACTTACTATCTGATTCAGACTTGATCCATGACTTAGGTGCTTGTATTCTGTCCCCTTGGATAATTTGGCAGATGTTATTCGGTACGTTGGACATTGTTCCAGAAGTATGTTCACATCTTGCTATCTTGAGGGGCCAAAAGGCAAATATTAGTAGCATGCACTGCTGAACTCCACATGCCATAGGGCTATTGTTGTTGCATGGTTGATCGGCTATGTTTGATTGTTGCTTACAATCGGCGCCCAGAGACGAAACCAGATGGTGGAACTGGGGTACCATTAAGGATTAATTTTTATTTTTTGGAAATTGATAGGACTACCCAATCTAAGTCGCATATTAGCCCTCTCATAAGTCTGTCCCAGGTATGTGTGGACTGACCAAAGATCTTTTTGGAACCATGGTCCATATGAACGCGCGTGGGGAAGGTATTGGGCTTCTGCTTGAAGTGCAGGTTGGCCCAGCCAGATCCTTCAGCAACGTGTACCCAATAGTATCGGTTTCCCAATATGCTAATGGATTCTTATCGATCGGTTTCCTAGTACAACCATTTTATTGACCAGTTTTATAATCCTGCAAAACCATGGATTTCTTGTTGTACCTAATCCCTCAACTCTTATGTATACCCATCGATAGTTCTCAACAACTCGCTTCTTCTTATCTCTGCATTCAGGTATTTAGTTCATCATCATCAGTCGATTGTTTCCGCACCGGAGCATCCTAGTAGTAAATTAATTATGGGTTTTGATTCTTATAATCTTGACGAAAAACGTGGATTGGAGTTGCTGTCTTTGGTAGGGAGCAGAAAAGGGGATACTAGAAAAGGTATTAGTATGGTGAAACAGATTTTGCAAAAGAACTCGCGCTCTGATGTGAAATACAATGACAATTTTGATGAAGCATTAGAAGATGCTATCAGATACTACCAAGGGCGCGGCTACAAGGGCAGTGATGGCGAATGTCTAACTAAGACTGGGATTTTAGATGCTCATACATTGTGGTCCGTCACTCTTGGATACATGACATGCTTGTACTATCATGGACTCGAGAAAAGTGTAGCGAAATCGAAGAAGAAGCAGATGCTAAGACATATTCATGTTTTAGTTACTGTTGGAAATTTTGAATAGAAATTATGTTAGTTGTAATTGAAGGGTTGTTTCAAGAGAAGTGACCCTCTATGAATGGACTCTTTCCAAGAGTTGTGACTCTCCATGAAAGGACTCTTACAAAGAGATGTGACTCTCTTGGCGAAGAGACACTATGCCCTTTCCTAAGAGACACCAATCAAGTATATAAACCCCACTCATGTTTCATTCTATACACAAGAAAAGCACACACAAAAATTTGATTTCACTTGTATTCATTGTTGTCATAGTATTGAGAGATAAACACTATATTTGGTTCGCTGTTTCCTTGAGTTTGGAGTGCTTCTACTCGAGGAAGAAAGATCGTTGTATACTGGGAGACGTTTCGCAGTAAAAACCCATTAGCACCGAGTGGGGCGAATTTCGTCTTAAGGACAGAGTATCCAATACTCGACTCGGTCTATGCATAATTCATAGTCTTCTAATTCTCTGCGTTTCTTTCTTAATCTCTCGGTTCTCGCATCTTGGATCATCGTCAAAGACATAAAAATGGAGAAGATATCCAACAATCTTAAGACGAAAATTTAATCCTTCTTTATCTTCTTCTTTTCTTCTATACGCTGTATTGGTTTATTAGGAGACTCGTTGGTTAAGTTCGCGCCTTCTTGAATACGAAGTTTTTTTCAAGGAGGACTACGGCACCAATTCCGCTTTGAATTGAAATTGACCGAATATTCAAGAGCGATTAAATATTAATATTTAATCCTTCACGTTTTGTTAATCGGAAACTCGGAATCCACTCTAATATGCAATATTGGAAAATCAAGAAAATTGACGTTTTGGTTTGATTAAACAAAACACGTCTCTAATTGAAACTCGTCTTATATGCTTTTTTGTTTGTTTCTTATACAATCTGTTTACAAATCACTAAATTCTACATTTTTGTCTGACAGAATAGCAATTATGGAAAAGAAAATCCAAATTGCCGTAGAGGTTGGTGTCAGCACAAGTAATAAGCTGGTCACATCTATCTCTGGCTACCAGACAAAGCTCGGAAACAGCTTCAACAAACCAAAGCCAAGCTCCTGTCTATAACCTTCTCCGACTAATATCTAGGATCTCCTAGTATTTCTCGCTTTCGCTTTTTGAATAATGTAATCTGAAAGCTATAAATACAAGTTCCAATCTTCACACAATTTGTGGAAGATATTCTACCAGTGATATATTTCTCGACTTGGTATCAGCCTTCGATCCAAGCTCGTTTCCGCAAAACTATCCAATAAAAAAAAAAAAACATAACCCAATACCAAACCCTAATCAACGATGGCAGATGCTACAAACAATCTACGCCAAGTTCAAATCCATCACCTGGTAACATTGAAACACACAGAAACGAATCACCTACTGGGAAAGCTCAATTTCGCCTATTCTCAAAGGGTATGATCTCACCCGAAGCTTTGTTGATGGAACAAAAGAGAAACCACCAAGAAATCTTCCAGATAAAGTGAAGACATCAATCCAAAGATTCAAAGACATATGAATTTCAAGATTCATTAATCGTTGGATGGCTCAATTCAACACTACAAACTGAAGTATTAAGCACAGTTCTTGCCTAACTACTTCAAAAGAAATATGGGATAAGTCGGAGGTCAATATGCACCAAGAACTTTTGCTCACCAGATGAGTCTTAAGAAGCAACTCCACCGCATGAATAAAGGTAATAAGCCCTTGAAAGCTTATCTCAATGATGCTAAAAAATTGTTTGACCAGCTTGGCAAAGATCCTGGATACACGCTTTCTCCGATGAAAAAGCGGTGTATCGGTAATGGTTTGAATCAGACCTATGATCCAATCGTTACTGCCCTAAGCACTGTTGCAGATATGGATATCCAAACCTTTACCTCTCATCTGCTCTCCTTTGAGATGAGAGTTGAACAGCAACTTGCGCAAATTCAAGCTCCTGTTGCAAACTATGTGGCATCCAATTCCAAAGATGGAAATAGCAGATCTGATCCACGACGATTTAATACTCAACAACGAGGCCAAATCCACCAAACAACAATAATCGTCGTCCATCACAAAGTAAAATTGACCAAGAGGTAATGGAGAAGTTTTCGCAGATCTGTAAGAAGAGGAACCACACGGCAGATCGTTGCTGGTATCGTTATGAGAAGAGCAACAACAATCGTGCCAAAGCTCCCGCGCCTACATTGCCTTTCCTGGTGATTCGTCTGATACTCAGTGGGTCACAGATTCAGGAGCTACTCACCACTTGACTGCTGATGTCAAGAACTTGTGTATTCCTCATGAATACGATGGAACAGACCAAGTCAGAGTTGGTAATGGTAATACTTTGCAGATTGCACATATTGGTAACGCAGTATTCACATCTAATAATCGCAATTTTTGTTTAAATAATGTCTACCATGTGCCAAAGATCAAGACCAATCTTCTCTCTGTGTATCAATTTTGCAAGGATAATCATGTTTACTTTGAGTTTCACACAAATTTCTTTGTTGTGAAGGACAACACCACGGGAGCAATGCTGCTAAAGGGGAGGAAATGAGAATGGACCGTACATGTTCGATGGTGTAGGAGATATCAACCGATCGTTATCCCCAAAGGCGTTTTACTCTGCAAGTTTACCCGTTTGGCACCGGCTTGGTCATCCAATGCTAAGCACGGTTTCTAAAATAATTAGCAATTTTCCCTTCCAAGAATGAATAAGAAGTTTGAGTTTTGCCACTCTTGTCATATCGACAAAGAGTGAGCGTTGATAGGTGTAGAATACACCTAATTTACTATCTAGTAGTTTATGCTTTCTTTGCTATTTTCTTGTAAATTATGTATTTTACGCTTGTTTTGAGTTTTATAGCTACTTTGGAGTCGCACGGAGGAAAAGGAGAAGAAATCACCATATTTCGGCAAAAAAGGGCAAAAAGGTCATTTCGAGGGCAAGCACTATATCGGAGCCCGGTCCGAGGTTAAGGGGTAACTCTTGGAGGAGTACTAAGTACAAACCAGCCAAGGTTAAGGGGCTGTCCACTAGGATATCCCTTATCTAATGAGATGGTGGTCCTTTTCATGTGGGGTGCAAATATCCACCTTTTATCTCTACAACCCTAAATCGAGAGAAGATTTTCTCTCATTCATCTCAAGTCATCTTCCCCAAAATTTGAGAAAGAAATTGAGCGAAAGAAATACAGGGAGAAGATGTTGATTTCAGAGATGGGAAATAGAGGAACATGGAAGAACAAGCTGGATTTGTCGATGCCATGGAGTGCAGTAATGAAAGGAAAGAGATCGAGGGATTCAGTGAAACACCAGCTGCTGCTGTGCTGGTAGAGAAACGGTGTTGATGGATGTTGAGAACTGGGAAGGTTTAATACATGGTTGTGAGATGAATTACCCTGGGTTTGAACTGGAATTGATGAAATGGGTTCTACAGAGATTGGAGATGGGTTTGTGGCTCAGATAAATCAAAGATGGGTTAATGGCGACCGAGCTCGATGATACCGAAAATAGAAGGTTAGGGTTCGAACTCGGGGCAAGGAGAGATCGAGAAGATAGAGATGATTACGCCATCGATGGGTTCTACCATTTGTTGAAGTTTAGATGAAAGGGGTTCGATTCGTTCCTGATGCCGGTGTTGATTGAACTCGAGTCTGTGGTGAAAGTTTGATGTCGAGATTGAGCTGATGAATGTAGAGAATCAGATGGGTTCTTTGTTTGTGGTGATATGAAGACACGAGAGAAGAAGCGGGTCGATAGTCTCCGTTAGCTTATAGTGAATTGAAGATGTTGCCATGGATTAAACGGGTTTGAGGCTGAATTTGTAACGAAGAGATGGAAAGTTGTGAATGGAAAGATGGGTTTCGTCTGGTATTGGTGAGGGTTAATCTAGTTTCGATTTGAATGTCGAGCTGATGCTGTTGCCAGAACATGGAATGGAAGCAGAGAAAGATGAGCTGAGTATAGTGATTGTGAACTGTGAAGAGCTGGTAACGATTTGAAGCTTTGCAATTGAATGAATACAATAGATGAATGCTAGGAATTCTTAACAGGGAAGTGGAGCTGAAGAGAGGCCTGAAATTGGCCGGGAAATCCTGATAAACAGCCGAAACTCGGCCAAATCGTCCTTCTGGCGAGTTGACTCGGACCGATCCGGACGATCCCGATGATGGCCGATCTCAACCGAGTTCGATGGCTGATTCGGTGAGTGAATTAATCAAGTCGGCCGAGTAGCGGTGACTTCGATCGACTGCGGCTGAGTGAGCCCGATTAGGCCGAGTCGAAGCTAACTCGAGTCTGACTCACTACTTCTCCTTGACCGCTGACTAACAGTTGACCGTTAAGTTTGACTTTTGACCGTCAGTCCTAACGGAGGACCGGACGGAATATTCCGTCGAATATTCTCTCGACGGAGAAATTTCCAGGTGGCCGGCGGCGACATTTTCCGGCCAAATTCCGGCCACAATCCCAATTTTCCGTGAGCAAAATTCCGGAACTTTCTATGGACTTCTCTCATGGGTATGAAGACTTGGGCTAGGAATTGGATGGAGAATTGGACTCAAATTTGGAAAGAGAAGGTGGAAGAGTTGAGAAAAGCTTGGAATTGGAAATTGAATTGCAAAAGGAAAAGGATTCTAATCCTTGGGAGATTTGGAGAATATTGAAGCCTATAAATAGAGAAGTTTTCTACAATATCTTACACATCTCTACACACACAACACTTTTCTTTTCTTATTCTTTGTGTGAACTCTTTTAACATGAGTAGTTGATTTTATTGATTGAGGATGAATTCCTAGTTCTTAACATATGATTTAAGTTTTTGTTTTCAAATTCTATCTTGAAGTTTTTCACATGATTATCGTTTGTTTTTACTAATAGGAGTGATCTTAAAGACATTCATGATTGATTGATAGATTGTTTGGGTGGCCAACTAAATTGATTTGTTAATTCGATCTAAAGCTAGTGAAAGTTAGGGGATAAGTAATCGTTTCTTGACTCTTTACATAAGTAGCAAACACGAGACCTTGCGGAGGGATTCCGTGGAGCAATTGTGTGTAGAAACAACGTTAGCAAGTAGACCTTGAGCTAAGAGTCTAACTACTAATATCAACCTAAGAAATTCACAAAACCTAATGCATGAGCCAAGTTACATCTAGGTTGAGCTAATTCTAGGTGGCTTGGTGATTAGAATCCGGTAGTCGAGAACTTCCGTGTCCGGTGATACACGGGTTTTAGGGGTTTAGCACTGAGCTAGCTGCTTTACCTACGGATGGTGATAATTTGTGACTAATAACAAGTAGAAAAGAACATAACTTGATTCATTGTTTCGCAACGAAGAAGGATTCCTTGATCTTCTCTCTCTTATTGTTTTCATCTTTTAACTTTACCTTTTAATTGTTTTGGTTATTTTCTTTTGCTTTTTACACCCCCCCTTTCGTGACAATTTTTACAACTAGAATCTCTTGCTCCTCGTGGGATCGACCTTGACTACCCTATATTACTTGTTAATTAGGTAGTAAAGTATTAATTAATTTGTTGTGGTTACGACACGCATCAAATTTTGGCGCGTTGCTTGGGGAGCAATGGATGATTTTAGTTGTTTTTATTTTTCTTTTTGCTTTTTCTTGCTTTGTTGGATTCTATTCCGTATCTAACTTGGTTTTTGAATCTTATTTCAGTCTTGGTTTTCCATGTACGGTGGACAAGAGCAAGCATATTACAACAATCAATACGGTTTTCAACCTCAACATTATGACAACTTCCAACCATCCTTAGGATACAATCAAAACCAATATTTTGGCTATGATAAATTTTCTACGAACCTTATGGATATTCTCATACATATCAACAACCTTATGACGGGTATGTAAGTGGACAATCACAGGGATGGAAGGATAGTTATGCATCTAATAATTTGTTTTCTAGTAATGTGCAGACAGAGAATTTGGAATATACTCCTCTTCATCGTGTTTTTCCTTCACTTTTTCCAAAAGAGGAGATGTCGTCTAACGGTGGTAAGCGTGTGAACGTCAGGAAACTTGCACAGAAATTATACAAATTGGAAGATGATGGAGACTCGGAAGAGCTTGTCGCAGAAATTAGTAGGATTATTCATATGGAACTTAAACGACGTCGGGATAAAGGTTATGAAACCGATGAAGATTCTTATTATGGTGAGTCCAAAAATGAAGATGATTGTGTTGAAAAGGACCAACCTTTGGAGACTTTTGATGACGCTAGTGTAGATTACTCGAGCCTTGATCTTAATAATGATCAATCACCTATTCAAAAGGAAGAGCTTGAGGAAGATGCATTTATTGCTTGGCAAAAATTTCTTAAGGAAAGATGGGAGTCCGCGGAAGTGTATGAATGTTCCGACAATGAGGAAGTTATTCCAACTCCGGATCATAATAACGATCCTTCGCCTATGCAAAAGGAGGAGATTGGGTGTGACTTACCTATTGTTGTAAACGAAGTAACACCCGCACAAGAAGATTTTACAATCTATACCGATGAGAATCATTTTAGTGAATGGCCCGATTCCGATGATGAGAATGTTGAAGAGATGATACTAGAGGATGAAACCACATTCATTGATTTTGTGGAAGACCCAATTGAACTTGCTAATGATTATGATGATGCCGAGACTTTGGTTAAGGTAGAAAACGACGAAGAATGGTTGCAAAGTTTAATAGAGGACCACGATATACAAGAGGTAATTAATTCACTTGAATTTTTTAAGGATGAAGAGGATTCTATAATACAAGAATTTGTGCAAGGTTTGTCTAACCCTTTGCATATTGATTCTTCTCCTTTACCTATTATTGGTTTGAATGTATGTGCTTCGAAAGTATTTTTGGATGATTTTGTTTCTAAATATCCACCATTGGAAACACTTGATGCTAACACCATGCAGGTTTGCCAAGAGGAATACATGGAAGTTCCCGAATTCTATGTTCTCTATACACTTCCAAGTGTGGACGAGAATAAGTGTGGGGGAAATTTCTATCGAGCGATAATTTCACTATTGTTTTCTTGTGCTAATATTTGTATGGAGTTATTGTTTTCAAAACAGGTATTATGGGTGGATCCTCAAATTTTCCGATTGTTAGTATATGGAGAATGAATCTTACAAGAGCCAAGTCGGGCCGTCGACTTTAAAACAAGCGCTTAATGGGAGGCAACCCATCGGTTTTGTATTTCTTATCTTTTTGCTTTTTGTTATTTCTTTTTCTTGTTTCTTATCATGTTAAAATTTCCCACCTTGACTTTACTAGGAGGATTCAATTACATTGAGGACAATGTAAGGTTTAAGTGTGGGGGAGTGGTTAAGCATGTTTTTAAAACAAAAATTACAAAAAAATTAAAAAATTTTGAAAAAAAAAAAAAAAAAGTTTTACTTAAAAATTCCAACTTTTAAAGATTTTAGAGTCACTAGCATATTTCTAGGTATGTTTACATAGAGATTTTGACCGACATAATTGAACTTGGAAATGTTAGAGAACTACATTCGGATTTCTTGTTTGTTTGAGTGTTAAATAATGGATTTAATCATGCCGGTGATGCGAATTTGGTGCGGGGGAGAAGTGCGTTATTAGAGTTCTTTGATCAATCATTAGTGGAGACTACCCGTATTCATATCATGAGAGGCACCGACCAGAATTCTTCCATTTACTAAAGAGCTTCTTTTGAGTGTGTGTCACCGTAAGTAAATTAGGGTAGAATGGTGAGCTACCCAACCTCCCACCACTAAAAGCACTACTCTTTGATCTCTTGAGTGCTAATTTTGTCAATCATGAGGGTGACGTCCATGGATGAAAGCTTCCTTCTTGTAGTTCGATTTGCAGTTAGCACCATTCTCTCTCTCGACAACAACGGATCCATAGAAACACATTCATCATCAACAAGGAGCGACATCAAAATCTACAAGGAAAGTTGGAAAAGTTTAAGGTTTACAAGAGAAAAAAGAGCAAATTTCAAATATAAGTAAAGCAACATACAAATGAGCGGAATTCACATATATGTTGAAGACTTACAATACAATGAGGTAATTTTATATCCAAGTATAAAGACTTATTCATGAAAGCGAAGGAAATTAAAAGGTGAGAATTTTTGAAGTTTATGATTTCAAGACGATACAAGTTGTGAAGAATCAAGCGGTAAAATACTTCTTCCACGGTCATGGTTTATTTTGTATTTAATTTCTCTTGTTTCAAAAAAAAAAAAAAAAAAAAAAAAAAAAAAAAAAAAAAATAAAAAGAAAAACAAGAGAAATATTTGTTTTGTTTAAGCCGTGGGGAAGGAAAATATATAAGGAAATTTCAAGCGACAAGGATTTCAAGGTAAAGAGTTACAAATTGTTAAGGATTTATGAAATTCAAGGGTTTATCATCAATAGTTGAAACCAAAGACGAAGACCATGAAGATCAAGATAAGGAGCGGAAGACGTTTCTATTGGATGCCGTGAGAGTGGTGTTATCATAATTGGCGATCGGATGTGAAGGTAAGTAAGTAATCCCATCCTCGATAATATGGTTGATTTCCTTTCTTAGAGATCGTCAGAAAAATGGTTTTTCAAAATATTAAAAGATGTGGGTTTTTAAAAATATTTGGAAGTTGTCCTTGCCACCATTCAACGTGTCGCAGGATTCTCTCTTCATTCCTACCTGCACACATGTGAGAACCATAAAAAAAGCTGTCTTTTTGAGTGCAATTATCATAAAATCCTTTTTGGTGAGGCAGAAGTCGAGGCGAAATGCTTATTGATCGTTTCTCAAACACGCAGTCTCTCATTAAGGGATGGTTATTTCTCACTCAACATTTAAGAATGAGAATATGTTCTTTGGTATTTCTAACTTCTTATTACTAGCATGCAGAAATTCTATGTCCTCATAACTCTTTGGATGCTTGTGACGCTTGAACAGCTTTGAAGTTGTGAGTTTTTAGTTTGATTTGCTCGAGGACTAGCAAAGTCTAAGTGTGGGGGGAATTTGATAGGTGTAGAATACACCTAATTTACTATCTAGTAGTTTATGCTTTCTTTGCTATTTTTCTTGTAAATTATGTATTTTACGCTTGTTTTGAGTTTTATAGCTACTTTGGAGTCGCACGGAGGAAAAGGAGAAGAAATCACCATATTTCGGCAAAAGGGCAAAAAGGTCATTTCAGGGGGCAAGCACTATCCGGAGCCCAGTCCGAGGTTAAGGGGTAACTCTTGGAGGAGTACTAAGTACAAACCGACCAAGGTTAAGGGGCTGTCCACTAGGATATCCCTTATCTAATGAGATGGTGGTCCTTTTCATGTGGGGTGCAAATATCCACCTTTTATCTCTACAACCCTAAATCGAGAGAAGATTTTCTCTCATTCATCTCAAGTCATCTTCCCCAAAATTTGAGAAAGAAATTGAGCGAAAGAAATACAGGGAGAAGATGTTGATTTCGAAGATGGGAAATAGAGGAACATGGAAGAACAAGGCGGATTTGTCGATGCCATGGAGTGCGATAATGAAAGGAAAGAGATCGAGGGATTCGGTGAAACACCCAGTTCTGCTTTGTCTTTGGTAGAGAAACGGTGTTGATGGATGTTGAGAAGCTGGGAAGGTTTAATACATGGTTGTGAGATGAATTACCACAGGTTTGAAGCTGGAATTGATGAAATGGGTTCTACGAGAGATTGGAGATGGGTTTGTGGCTCAGATAAATCAAAGATGGGTTAATGGCGACTGAGCTCGATGATACCAGAAATAGAAGGTTAGGGTTCGAACTCAGGGCAAGGAGAGATCGAGAAGATAGAGATGATTCTGCCATCGATGGGTTCCTGCAGCTGTTGAAGTTTAGATGAAAGGGGTTCGATTCGTTCCTGATGCCGGTGTTGATTGAACTCGAGTCTGTGGTGAAAGTTTGATGTCGAGATTGAGCTGATGAATGTAGAGAATCAGATGGGTTGCTGCTGTGGTGATATGAAGACACAGAGAAGAGCAGATTCGATAGTCTGTTAGCTTATAGTGAATTGAAGATGTTGCCATGGATTAAACGGGTTTGAGGCTGAATTTGTAACAGAAGAGATGGAAAGCTGTGAATGGAAAGATGGGTTTCGTCTGGTATTGGTGAGGGTTAATCTAGTTTCGATTTGAATGTCGAGCTGATGCTGTTGCCAGAACATGGAATGGAAGCAGAGAAAGATGAGCTGAGTATAGTGATTGTGAACTGTGAAGAGCTGGTAACGATTTGAAGCTTTGCAATTGAATGAATACAATAGATGAATGCTAGGAATTCTTAACAGGGAAGTGGAGCTGAAGAGAGGCTGAGGTAGGAAATCGATAAGCAGTAGAAACTCGGCCAAATCGTCATCTCGCGAGTTGACTCGGGCCGTCCGGGCGATCCGATGACCAATCCCAACCGAGTTCGATGGTGATTAGGTGAGTCAATTAATCAAGTCGGCCGAGTAATGCAATGACTCAATCGACTCACCCAGAGTGAGCCCGATTAGGCTGAGTCGAAGCTAACTCGAAGTCGACTTACTACTTCTCCTTGACCGTCGACTAACGATTGACGGACCGTTAAGTTTGACTTTTGACCGTCATCTAACGGAGGACCGGACGGAATATTCCGTCGAATATTCTCTCGACGGAGAAATTTCCAGTGTGGCGGCGGCGACATTTTCCGGCCAAATTCGGCCACAATCCCAGATTTTCCGCGAGCAAAATTCCAGAACTTTCTATGGACTTCTCTCATGGGTATGAAGACTTGGGCTAGGAATTGGATGGAGAATTGGACTCAAATTTGGAAAGAGAAGGTGGAAGAGTTGAGAAAAGCTTGGAATTGGAAATTGAATTGCAAAAGGAAAAGGATTCTAATCCTTGGGAGATTTGGAGAATATTGAAGCCTATAAATAGAGAAGTTTTCTACAATATCTTACACATCTCTACACACAAACACTTTTCTTTTCTTATTCTTTGTGTGAACTCTTTTAACATGAGTAGTTGATTTTTGATTGATTGAGGATGAATTCCTAGTTCTTAACATATGATTTAAGTTTTTGTTTTCAAATTCTATCTTGAAGTTTTTCACATGATTATCGTTTGTTTTTACTAATAGGAGTGATCTTAAAGACATTCATGATTGATTGATAGATTGTTTGGGTGGCCAACTAAATTGATTTGTTAATTCGATCTAAAGCTAGTGAAAGTTAGGGGATAAGTAATCGTTTCTTGACTCTTTACATAAGTAGCAAACACGAGACCTTGCGGAGGGATTCCGTGGAGCAATTGTGTGTAGAAACAACGTTAGCAAGTAGACCTTGAGCTAAGAGTCTAACTACTAATATCAACCTAAGAAATTCACAAAACCTAATGCATGAGCCAAGTTACATCTAGGTTGAGCTAATTCTAGGTGGCTTGGTGATTAGAATCCGATCGAGAACTTCCGTGTCCGGTGATACAAGGGATTTAGGGGTTTAGCACTGAGCTAGCTGCTTTACCTACGGATGGTGATAATTTGTGACTAATAACAAGTAGAAAAGAACATAACTTGATTCATTGTTTCGCAACGAAGAAGGATTCCTTGATCTTCTCTCTCTTATTGTTTTCATCTTTTAACTTTACCTTTTAATTGTTTTGGTTATTTTCTTTTGCTTTTTACACCCCCCCTTTCGTGACAATTTTTACAACTAGAATCTCTTGCTCCTCGTGGGATCGACCTTGACTACCCTATATTACTTGTTAATTAGGTAGTAAAGTATTAATTAATTTGTTGTGGTTACGACACGCATCAGGCGTCTACCTTTTTCTCGTAGTACCACCACTTATGATACACCTTTAAGTCTTATTGTTTCAGACATATGGGTTTCTCCACAAACTTCAAGAAACGGTTTTCGTTATTACATGTTATTAATGGATGTTTTCTCTCATTATACATGGGTCTTTCCTTTAATTCAACGTTCTGATGCTTTCCATGTCTTTACCCAGTTTCATAAGCAAGTTGAGAATCTAACTGGTCATAAAATTAAAATTTTTCAGTCTGATAATGCACTTGAATACAAAAAGATCACTTCTTATCTCAACGACTCAGGGATCCAACATCGTTTTTCCTGTCCTCATACCTCAGCTCAAAATGGTCTTGCTGAGCGTAGAATCAAGCATGTTACTGAAAGTGGTCTTGCATTGCTGTTTCATGCACAGCTTCCCAAAGAATTTTGGTCGGAAGCTTTCACTACTGCCTGCTATTTGATAAACAGGGTTCCCAAGTCTTGACCGAAGCAAAAACTCCTCTTGAGTTACTCTTTAAAAAACAACTTGATTACTCCTTTCTCCGTGTCTTTGGTTGCTTGGCTTATCCGTGTCTTCGTCCTTATAATGCCAATAAACTAGAACCTAGATCATTACCTTGCATATTCCTAGGTTATAGTTCAGCACACAAGGGTTATATTTGTCTTCACTTACCAACCAATCGACAGTATATATCCAGGCATGTTAAATTTGAGGAAACCACCTTTCCATTCTCTCCTCCTCAACAGTCAGCTCCTGAGGTAAGTTTACCAACTCAATGTGCAAGCACAGATATTTTTAGCTCATCTGTTTTTCTGCCAGTTCAACCTGCACCATTGCAGCTCCAAGAACCAGTAACGGCAGCAGTACAACAGCCCAACTCACCAACATCGACTCCAAATATCACTCCTTCGCAGTCATCAGCTTCGTCAGTTGTGCTACCCATACCACCTCAATCACCTACGGCGCACTCACCTAATGTGCAGTCATCAGAAGAAACAGTGGCTCCAGGGCACACCATGGTAACTAGGGCAAAAGCTGGGATAACAAAACCGATTCAGAAGTTGTGCCTCACCACCACAAAGCATCCATTGCAAGATGATGAGTTTATGGAACCCACATGTTACTCCAAAGCATGTTTAATTCCTGAGTGGAGAGATGCCATGGATACTCAACTTAATGCAATCGATTCGTCTTGGCACATACTCTCTTGTCAAATATGAGGATGGCATGAATATAGTTGGTTCAAAATGGGTTTATCGCATCAAACGAAACCCAGATGGATCAATACAGAAGTACAAAGCGCGATTGGTAGCAAAGGGTTTCAACCAGCAAGAGGGCATCGACTTTGGTGAAACTTTCTCTCCTGTGATTAAACCATGCACAATTAGGCTTGGTTCTTTCACTTGTCATTCATGAATCAATGGACGTTGCGTCAACTGGATGTGGAGAACGCGTTTCTACATGGTATCTTGGAGGAGGACGTATACATGAAACAACCAGCAGGATATGTGGATCCAAACTATCCTAATTACGTGTGCAAGTTACATAAGTCTTTATATGGACTTAAGCAGGCACCGCGTGCGTGGTTCTCTCGTCTCAGCAATCATCTTATCAAGCTGGGGTTTACGGCTTCAATTGCAGACTCTTCATTGTTCATCAAAAAGGATGGACAATCTGTTACTTATGTGTTGATATACGTAGACGATATCATTGTGACAGGTTCACGCTCTAATATAGTTGATGCTCTGATTACAGATTTGGGCAATGAGTTTGCCGTAAAAGACATGGGTGAGCTGTCTTATTTTCTAGGTGTTGAAGTGTTGAAACAAGGGAATTCACTGGTTCTTTCACAAAGGAAGTACATAGGCTGATCTCTCAATCGCACAAAGCTCGATGGCATCAAGCGGTATGCACTCCCATGGATGCTAATACAAAATTACAAAAGCGGGAACTCACAGTTTCAAGATCCAACACTATATAGAAGTGTTGTTGGTGCTTTGCAATATTTGCATATTACACGGCTTTGATATTTCGTGTAGTTAACAAGGCTTGTCAGTATATGCATGAGCCATATATTGAACACTGGGAGTTAGTGAAACGAATTCTGCGCTATCTGAAGCAAACAATAGACTATGGGCTGTTCATTAAACCTGGCACGGATTATTCACTTCATGCATATTCGGATGCAGATTGGGCAGGCAGTCTTGATGATCGGAGATCTACCAGTGGGTATTGTATATATTTTGGAGGTAATCTCATTTCTTGGAGTGCTAGGAAGCAGAAAACAGTTTCTAAGTCAAGTACCGAAGCTGAATATCGCGGTGTTGCTATCGCCACTTCTGAGCTTATCTGGATTCAGTCTTTGTTAACTGAATTGGGTGTTGATTCCAAAACACCATCCCTATGGTGTGATAACCTCGGTGCAACATACCTCACTGTCAATCCAATATTCCATGCGCGCACCAAGCACATCGAAATTGATTACCACTTTGTACGTGAAAGGGTAGCTCTTAAACAACTTCATGTTAAGTTTATAGCGATCGAGATCGGCTAGGCTGATATCTTCACTAAAGGGTTGTCATCACCACGGTTCCAGCATATAAGAGACAAGTTGAACATTCGTCAACTCCGGTTCAACTTGAGGGAGGATGTCAGCACAAGTAATCAGTTGGTCACATCTATCCGCGATCGGCTGCACAAAGCTCGGAAACTTGTTCAACAAACCAAAGCCAAGCCCGGTCTATAACCTTCTCCGACTAATATCTAGGATCTCCTAGTATTTACGCTTCTGATTTTTGAATAATGTAATCAAAGCTATAAATACAAGTTCCAATCTTCACACAATGTGTGGAAGATATTCTACCAGTGATATATTTCTCGACTGTTGGTACAGAGAAAAACAATTACTGGTGCAATGTAGTTTCTGAAGTGAACATGATTAGCAATTCCAGCGAGTGGTTTGTCGACACCGGTGCAACATGCCATGTATGTTCAAATAAGAGTGTATTCTCCCATTACCGGAAGTTGCCCCATGGAGAAACTATATTCATGGGAAATTCAGCAATGTCAAGGGTTGAAGGACAAGGAAAAGTGATATTAAAAATGACATCCGGTAAAGAACTCACGCTTAATAACGTGTTTCATGTTCCGGACATTCGTAAAAATTTAATTTATGGATCCTTGTTGATCAAACATGGATTCAAACTAGTTTTTGAATCCGACATGTTTGTACTTTCCAAGAATGGGATATAGGTTGGAAAGGGGTACCTTAATAACGCTTTATTCATGATGAGTATGCTGCCTATTGATCGTGAAATCAATACAGTAAATAATTCTGTTTACGCCGTCGAGTCATTTGATTTATGGCATGAAAGGTTAGGTCATGCTAATTACGGTTCTTTAAGAAGATTAATTAACATGAATTTAATGCCTAACTTTCGCATAAATCCAACTCACAAATGTGAAATTTGTGTTGAGGCAAAAATGACAAAAACTCCTTTTTCCCATTCAATTGAAAGAGTTACGGAACCTCTTGAATTGGTTCATACTGACATCTGTGATCTAAAGATGGTATAAAGCCGAGGTGGGAAAAAATATTTCATTACCTTCATTGATGACAGTACACGATATTGTCATGTATACTTACTAAGAAATAAAGATGAAGCCGTTGTAGTGTTTGAACATTACAAAAACCAAGTTGAGAATCAACTTGATAAGAAGATCAAAATTCTTAGAAGTGACAGAGGTGGAGAATATGAATGTCCACTTATTGAACCATGTTCAAGATATGGTATTATTCATCAAACTACTGCGCCTTACTCACCGCAACAAAACGGAGTTGCTGAACGGAAAAATAGAACGCTTAAGGAAATGATGAATTCCTTACTGTTGAATTCAGGAGCACCACAAAATTTGTCGGGGGAAGCTTTTCTTACGGCAAATTATGTTATAAACAAACTACCCCATAAAAGGAAGGATAAAACTCCATACGAATTGTGGAAAGGAAGGAAACCTTCCTATAAACACCTTAAAGTGTGGGGGTGTTCGGCTAAAGTGGAAGTGCCACTTCCTAAAAAGGTTAAGATTGGACCTAAAACGATTGATTGCATTTTCTTAGGATATGCAGAAAATAGTTGTGCTTACAGATTCTTAGTGCACAAATCTGAAATTTCTGATATACATGTGAATACCATTATGGAGTCAAGAAATGCTACATTTTTGAAAATGTATTTCCATGTAAGAAAATTCAAAATTATGGTTCTACTAAGAGAACTCATGACGTTATGGAAAGCACTAATCTTCAAATTGAAGAACCTCGAAGAGGTAGCGAATAAAAGTTCCTAAGTCTTTTGGTTGATTTTCTAACATATATGATAGAAAAGGATCCTCAAACTTTTAAAGAAGCGATGTCTACCCCAAAGCTCCTTTTTGGAAAGAAGCGTCTAATAGTGAAGTTGATTCTATTTTACGAGAATCATACATGGGAAATGGTAGATCTTCCACCTGGTTGTAAAGCATTTGGTTCCAAATGGGTTTTCAAAAGGAAAATGAAACCGAGATTTAACTATTGACAAGTACAAGGTTGGACTTGTCGTTAAAGATTATAAACAAAAGAAGGGTTGGATTATTTTGATACTTATTCTCTCATTATGAGAATAACATCAATTAGGATGTTAATCGCAATTGCAGCCTTATATAACTTTGAAATCCATCAAATGGATGTGAAAACCGCATTCTTGAATGGTGATTTGGATGAAGAAATCTACATGGAACAACCAGAAGGTTTTGTCATTCCGGGTCAAGAAAAGAAAGTTTGCAAGTTGGTGAACTCTCTTTATGGATTAAAGCAAGCACCAAAACAATGGCATGAGAAGTTCGACAAAGCCATGTTGTCAAATGGTTTTAGAATTAACGAATGCGACAAGTGTGTATATTCCAAGAATACAGAAAATGGGTATGTAATACTTTGTCTTTATGTGGATGACATGCTAATCATGGGTAGTAGTATTGAAGCAATCAAAACTACTAAGAAAATGTTATCTAGCCAATTTGACATGAAAGATTTGGGTGTTGCAGATGTTATTTTGGGAATAAAAATATGTAGAACACCGAGTGGATTGGTATTGACTCAATCCCATTATGTTGAGAAGATTCTTGATAAATTTAACAAGAATGATGACAACATAGCAAAGACTCCTGTTGATTTGACTCTCCATTTGAGGAAAAATACTGGACCGAGTATTAATCAAACGGATTATGCTCGAATCATAGGAAGTCTAATGTACATTACGAATTGTACAAGACCCGATATAGCACACTCAGTAAATAAACTGAGTAGGTATACTAGTAATCCTGGAAAGGATCATTGGATGGCCATGACTAGAGTACTTCGATATTTAAGGTACACTAAGAATTATGGATTGCATTATACTAGATATCCTGCTGTACTTGAGGGATATACTGATGCCAATTGGATTTCTTCGAATGAATCAAATCCACAAGTGGGTATGTATTTACAATTGGTGGTGGAGCTGTGTCCTGGAAATCCTCAAAACAAACGTGCATAGCCAGATCGACTATGGAATCTGAATTTATTGCTTTGGATAAAGCGGGAAGAAGCGAGAATGGCTTCGTAATTTTTTAGAGGATATTCCAATATGGCCAAAACTGTGCCTAATTAATGTACATTGCGATAGTCAATCAGCAATAGGAAGGGCACGGAGTAGCATGTATAACGGAAAGTCTAAACACATCCGTCGAAGACATGATACAGTGAAACAATTGCTCTCTAGTGGAATAATATCGATCGATTATGTAAAGTCTAAAGAAAACCTAGCGGATCCATTTACTAAAGGTTTGACTAAAGAGCAAGTGTATAAATCATCGAGAGGAATGGGTTTAAAAGCCTACAATTAAGAGTGACATAATGGTAACCCAACCTAGTTGACTGGAGATCCCAAGATCTAGGTTCAAAAGGGACAACTAAGTTATGTATAACTCGGAGTAAACACTGTGGAGATAAAACTCCATCCTATTCCTATGATGAGACAGTGTGTTTCCTGAAATGTGTTAGGATAAGCTATGCTTTTAATGGTGCCTATATCTTGTATTTACAAGTGGGATACTACAGGGTATTCTTAATGGGACACATCACCTATGTGAGTGTAGAATTGTGGCCGGTTCTATGGAAATTTTATAAGGCTTTAATTTCCTAGAGCACTCATGAATCCGGGATTTGTTCAGGGCCGAAATGAACACAACCGTAGAACCAAATTAGTGAGAAAAGGAATTGTGTGATAACTATTGTCTTGGTTTACATTAAAAACTGAACAGTTCAAGACATCGCGTTCACTGGTTAGTGAGTAAATCCGATAGTTATTCACTAAGGAAGGTTAAAAGCTTTAAGCTACCTATCCCCATGCAATGACTTTTCACTTTATCTCTCTTTAGTGTCTGCATAACATTTGCATTCTTAGAAATTCTATTCAAATGTGGGGGATTGTTGGAATTTTTGAATAGAAATTATGTTAGTTGTAATTGAAGGGTTGTTTCCAAGAGAAGTGACCCTCTATGAATGGACTCTTTCCAAGAGTTGTGACTCTCCATGAAAGGACTCTTACAAAGAGATGTGACTCTTGGCGAAGAGACACTATGCCCTTTCCTAAGAGACACCAATCAAGTATATAAACCCCACTCTAGTTTCATTCTATACACAAGAAAAGCACACACAAAAATCTAATTTCACTTGCATTCATTGTTGGCATAGTATTGAGAGATAAACACTATATTTGGTTCGTTGTTTCCTTGAGTTTGGAGTGCTTCTACCCGAGGAAGAAAGATCGTTGTATACTGGGAGACGTTTCGCAAGTAAAAACCCATTAGCACCGGAGTGGAGCGAATTTCGTCTTAAGGACAGAGTATCCAATACTCGACTCGGTCTATGCATAATTCATAGTCTTCTAATTCTCTGCGTTTCTTTTCTTAATCTCTGGTTCTCGCATCTTGGATCATCGTCAGCAGCATAAAAACGGAGAAGATATCCAACAGTTACTGCTCATATGTATTCTCGTGGTTGTCCAAAAATAAGAAAAGTTTTATTATGAGTCGACCATCTTGACATATTTATAGAAATTGTTTTTAAGTAGTATGCTCTATATGTGAGAAATTTTTTGATGGGGGCGTTTTTTGAAGGGGGCATGAGGGACAAATGATATGTTGACACATGTCTTTGATTCCCATGAATTCTGTTTCCAAAAATATCAACACCAATTATGAAAACAAATTTTCTCTCCAAAAATACACTTCTTTTGTATTTTGGAAACAAAATTCATGGAAATCAAATATATGTGTCAACATATCATTTGTCCCCCATGCCCCCTTCAAAAAAAACACCCCCATCAAAAATTTTCTCTCTATATGTAACTATGATTTATATGCTCGACAGAAGAGATACCTGAACAAATTCGAGACGGTTTGTAATACTCTCCATATGTAATCCAAGTCCATGTATGGTTTTCTCATGTTGCACCAATACCATTTCTGTATGAAAAACTGAAACAAAATGTTCAAAATTTATGTAATAAAGAGATTTCTTTATAAATTCAGAAAAAACTTGGCAGCATCTGCTTGGTTAACTATGGTTGTGCTAGTGTGCTGGAAAAATTAGCCCTCTTATAAGTCTATCAATGATGATATTTGTGGCATGACCAGAGATCTTTTGGTAACCATGAACGCATGCATGGGGAGGGATTGGGCTTCTGGTGGAAGTCAGATTGGCCCATCCAGATACTTCTGCAACGTGTCCCCTCATTGTTAACCGATCAAAATCCCACATAATTTGGACTAACATAGCGACTTTTTTTTGAACAAAATTATAGAACCCATCTACATATTCTAAACAAAAATTCTTCACCAAAAATATCTACAAAATAATTTTCTCTTATCAACAAAATTGTAACCAAATATTTTTTATTAAAAAAAAAGATTGTTTCTTAAAAACATATTTTTTTCTTCAATGGAAACCCTTGTTTTCCAAAGACCTAATTCGTATGATTATTTTTTTCTTCATCACACTTTTTCATCTCATAGTTAGAAACCCTTGTTTTCTAACCTCAATTTTTTTTCCCGCTTGGAAATCCCGATTTTCCAAATACCCAATTCATTTTTTCTTCATAAAATAAGCCCAACTTTTTTTTTTATTTCTTTTTTGAACTCTCTGAAAAAAAAAAAGAAGAATTAACATCACTTTTTCATCAAAATAAACCAAATCTTTAATTTTCTAAAAACAATATTTAACTCTCTTCCTCACTCAACATTTCTTAAACACTGAACATTTATTTTTTACTCTTCTAAAACCTTTTTAACTCTCTCCCTCAACTGAACTTTCAACCCAACTCTTAGAGCATCTCCAATGGAATATGAGTATTTATCATATATGGAGACCTAAAAAAAAAAGGTATTTAATAACATAGAATCCAAATATAAATCTTGTTTTGATAAGCATCTCCAGTAGTAGTTGTATCCATATCTATTTTGATATACTAGTTGCTTATTTATAGAAACAAAATTAATTAAAATAATAAAATAATAATAACGTGGGTATGGATGGGAGTCTCCAAAAACCCATACTCTCCTCCAAACTCAAACTTCCACATCACATTAAATTTTGATTATCCAACCACCACTGGAGAGGTTTTTTTTTTTGTTGAGAGTTTCTAAAATCCTAGGTGACATCAATATTTTTTAAAACCCATACTCCATTGGAGATGCTCTTATACCACGTTGGAATTCATGGGTCAAGAGAGGAGTGTGAGAGAGATTTTTTAAAATGAACTAACTAGTATGATAGTCATTAAAGTAGAACGAACAAGTTAATTTTTAGTAAGACCTAACAATTAAAAGCTCTAAAATATAACAACAATGGTACTCGATGGAAAGCTATCGTCGAGGGCTTTCCGAATATATAAAATTTATCATTTTTGGACATATGGTTCAAAAGATATTTCAGTTTTAAGTTTTTATTTATTTATTTTTGTTAAGAGAGAAAAAAAAATAGAAAAAACGATATTTCTGCCACTATTACAAGATTATGATATCATTGTTGACGTCACCCCGCGGGCAACGTCCACTCTAGGCCCAAACAGTGATATCTAGAACCAAATAATAATACTATATATTTGATGAAAGGACCAAACAGAAAGTTGATTTGGTTAACAAGACCAAACTAACTCTTATATCTTTTCTAGGATTATATGGTAGTTTCTACTTTATAGTAGTAGCCAATAGCACCCCATTTCTTCTAAAATGTATTATAACTTATTTTTTTTTTCAGGCAATCCCAATGAAGCTAACTGACCTTTGCAGGAAAGAAGTGACAACCATCATTTTGGAAGTGGTGACTCAATTGTTGTTATGAACACATTAGGTTTGGCTGACAAGAAGAACCACATCTCAACTGGAGGTTATTGAGGATGTTTAACCAATGCTTGTGAATATTAATAGTAGTACCTGCGTAAAAATTATGAAACATTGGTCATTTAAGAATGCAAGAAATTTCAAGCAAGCTGGTAGCGTCTCATGGATAACGGCATTGCTTTTCTTTATAACGTCGTTGCTCTTATTTTGATGAGCTTTCTAGCTTTACCGTTGTACAAACAAGATCGGAATTGAATGCTGATACTACATAGTATAGTGTGATGTTAGTGACCAAATTATTTTGGGTTTTGTTATCTTGTGCCTAAGTGCACAAGATAACACCCAATCATTGCATTGGTAAATCTATGTTATTTTGCATTCTCAATTCAAGTGGAAACCATCTCTCTTATTTTTTAAATTGTTTTTGCACTTTCCCAATGTAATGATTGAGTGTTATCTTGTGTATGGGTGCACAAGATAACAAAACCAAATTATATTTTGTGAGCTTTGCTAATTAAGATTTAACATGAGCAAGATTTTTTAGAGATCCCCGGATATGTTCCTCCCCCATTTGATTCCCCACCGAGTTCAAAATTCAAATTCTACCATATACTAATTCTGTTGATCAAATACAAGACAATGTAAGTATATTGCATCACCATGAAACATTGCCATTGTTTCCAACACAGCCGATCTAGAGTCGAAAAGGACCTTGTGCGAACTTGAAATTAGGGCCTTTTTATATACTTGAAATTTTCTCCTCTAATTAATATATAATAGTATAAGGAATATTTTTTTTTTTGTCTTCGTCAACTAAGAAGAATAAACTATGATGAGAAAAATACCAAATGATTCGTTTTTCATTTTCAACAACTGAATCATAAAATCAAGATTTTGTAGTCCATTTTCAATGTAAAAGAGTAGAAATCTTTTACATTTGTAAATGTAGCATAAATATTGTACGTGTATATATATATCCTTAATGTTTGTAATAAGTGACAAAGTATCAACTAAGAAGGCCACTTATGATCTGATTAGGAAAAAAAAATAGGGGGAAAATATTTCTAGCCCAATTTTGAAATTTTTTATAGTAGGAATTACCTATAGGTACTAGTTTAGTGATACTAGTTAGTGGCAGGTCCACCCACTAAAGCCCAGTAACTAGAGGTCCATAATAAAAAGAAAACATAAAAAAGGACCCAATTTTTTAATCCCAGGTCCTGTACACGTGCGGGATCAGGTGTGCGAAATTTAAAAATACCACAAATAACCTTTACTATTTAACAGGTCTATACACACGAGAAAAATATTGGCATTTCATTATTCGTTTTCTTCTTCTTTTTTGTTCTCACAGCTGCTGCGAATGAAGATTTTTCAATCACGAGAAAAAAATTCTTCAATCTTTCTCCGTTTTATCAAATCATATGAAGATTTTTTCTCTTACAATGTTTATTTTAGGGTTTCACGCTCTAATCGTTGTTGTGTTTGATTTCGCTTTTTATCTCCATGTTTGATTTGTTGATTATTTACTAGATCTAGATGAATAATCATATGTTTTGTTCATTTCGTTATTAGATTTACTTATACCACTTCTATTTTGTTAGTTTTAGATGTGTTTCGGTTGGTTTTTTTATATGATGCAGCAAGTACGTATATCCTGTCTTGTGGCCCTAGTTTATTAAGAAGAAGAGGAAGAAGAAGATGAAGATGCATCGTTATGATTTACTAAGAGAAGATTTGTTTGTGTTTCCAGGTATGTTTCTAATCATCTTCTTTGATTATTTTGTTCATTTTTCTTCTTTTGATTTGTTTTTCAATTTTATTATGAAGATCAAATCGATTTTCATGACGTTTTTAGGTTTTTAGGTTCGTTACAGTTTGCTACTCTGTATGAATTGACAGTACATATACGATGTACCGATATAAAATACTTCTGATTATGTTTTATTCAGAGTTTTGTCATTGTTTTTGGGTTCGATCCATGAGTACATATGTGTAATACTGTTGTCATTGTTTTTGGTTTCGATCCATGAGTACGTATGTGTAATACTGAAATATCTGCTTTGATTTAGTTTCAGTCTTTTATCATTATTTTTGGGTTCGATCCATGAGTGTATTTGTGTTGCACCGCGTTTTTTAAGTGATTTTTGGGTTCGATCCAGATAGATAGTCACGTTTAATGTTCATTTCATTAGTAGATCTCATGTTTTAATTCCATTTTGTTGGTCTTTGGTTAGTTTTTAGTTTGCTTTTGTTTATTAATCATCAGTACGTATATGATGTACTGGTGGTTTTTGATGAAAATAGTCCAGATCTAGTTATAAAATCATGTTTTACGTTTGTTTCGTTTGTAGGTCTGGTATTTTAGTTTCATTTTGTTGGCTTTTGGTTTGGTTTCAGTTCGGTTTTGTGTATTAACCATCAGTACGTATATGACGTACTGATTTTCCTGTGTTTACTATGCTTCTATATGTTTGGTTTCAGTTTTTGCTTGTGTATTAAACATCAGTACGTATATGACGTACTGTTTTTATGAATCTTGATCATAATTATTCGATTTTTTGGTTAGATTATGATGGTTTTAGCTTATTTGAACTCTCAATTTGATTTTCTTGTTATTTCGTTCTTTATTTTCTCAAAATCATACTTATTTGTTGTTTCAGGGGTATTATCCATCAGTACATATGTTGCATACTAATACAAACTACTTTTGATTCTATTTTATTCTTAGTTTTATCACTTGTTGTTGTTTGATCCATAAGTACATATATGCGATACTGAAATAAGACTCTCTCAATTCTGTTATTTTTTGTCAAGGAGTTGTTTTATATAGTGAATTAACAACACATATATTGAATACTGAAAAACTGCTTTTTGAATCTGTTTTATTCATAGATTTTAGTCAGTTAATTCTTATGATTTTGGCAGTGCATATATGGACTACAGAAATAAAATTTAACCATCGTTAGGTAATATTAATTTTGATGTTTGTCATATTACTTGTACTGTTCATTTTTATCTGTTATTCATATATGGATTGTTGTTGTGTTTTAATTGTTACATTTTGGTCACATTTACAGGTTCAACATGCTTATTGTTAAGAGTGTTGGCGCTTTGGGAGGAAGTGGTCCAATGGGAGTGGAGCACTAGAGAGATCTTGTGTTTTTTAGTATATGAATTTTTACATATATGTAGTGAAAAATTTCATTGTAACCCGTTTCTTTAAGTACATCTTATATGTATTGCTAAATTATTTTGGAAAAAGCAACTAAAGTAAGTGACGAACTTATGCAAATAATGAAATTTAACCTGCAAGCAATGTAACAAATATGTACTCAAATTTTGTAAGCAGTGTAGTAGATATGTACTCAAATTATGTAAGCAGTGTAGCAGATATGTACTCGAATTTGTAAACGGGGTAAGCGAGATATGTACTCGATATAATGAGCATGTAGACACACACGTTTGGTAGCCGAGGGTATTATGGTCATTTTCATGTTTTAATTAATTTTGGACCTCCAGATAAAAGAAATTTCTGGTTGGACCCTACTATAAATAATTATATGGGCTTAGGACCAAATAGCAAATTTTCCTTTTTTATATTAGAAACCCACCATTAAGATACCCTATATTAGAAGCCCAAAATTAGTTTTAAAACTACTAGTTTTACTATACTAACCTTTTATTATAATAATTATCTTATTTTCATATTAATAATTATCCAAATTTAGTTTACGGTGAAAAAACAAAAAGGAAAATCCCAAAATCAGGTAACTTAGTTATTATCGCCCCGCCATATTCTCCCAACCCGGGACATATTTTCTACATCCGTTACTTCTTTGAAAACAGTAAATATCAAAATATTTGGGATAATCCCAAAAGTTACGCTCATCTTCGTTTATCACGCCCCCGTCATCTTCTCTAGATTCATATTATTCCTCTTCCATGAAAGCTAAAAAAAAACAGAACCGAAAGAAGAAAAAAACCCAATATCACCTTAAGAGCTTCAATTTTTCAGAAGATTCCTTGTTATTCTCTTCGTTTGGTTTCTTCATATTAGCTATTTGAAGATTTGATTTGTTATCACCGGCCGTGCTTCGCGATCAAACAAAACCCAGTTTTCACCCCATTTTGAGTTCATCAAATTGAGTTTCTTGTTGTAAACGTATTATGCAAGTCAAAATTTGCAATATTACATTTTGTTTGCTAAGTAAAGATTTAAATGATGTGAAATATTCTGATTTCACATTTTGTTTTTTTGTAAAATTTGTAGTTTTCACCTTTTCCCAAATGTGAAAAATGCAGATTTCTCATTTTATTTTTGTGACAGGTACAATTTTCACCTCAGACAGAAGTGAAAATAAACATTATCACCAGAAATACCTGAAACTGCAATTGGTGAACTATATTCTTTCATAAGTTTCAGTTGTGAAAACTCTAAATGTTACATGTTTTAGTTGTGACAACAGAAATTTGTACCAGCAGTACCTAAACTTGTAGTTGGTGAAAACTGCAGTTCTCACATGTTTTTGTTGTGATGATTGTAATTTTCACTGGCTACACCTTTGTTTTTTACTATGATATCAATCTCCAAGGAAGGACAAAAGTATTCAGCAAAGTGTTGTGCAATTTTTGAACGCTGTGATAGTTCTTGTTTTCCTAAATGCAATTGCAATTGTTAGAACACTTGCCATTTTTTTTTTTTTTTTTTTTTTAATATAATACGTCTCAAGGACGTCATTCCCACAAATCTCACCTTATTCCTTACAATTGGCTCCATATCCTTGTTGATCTTATGAGAAAAGCATCCTAACTTGTGCTTGCGAATGCTTTAATAGAATTGAAATTCCTAACAAAGCATCCTGCATGGCTAAAAGACCATGTGCTATAATGAAGAAGCAAGGATAAATTTTAAATGAATCAATGGACACCGTCTTATTTGCGACCTCACAGAGCTTGAGTTGATAGTAGTTTGCATTTTTTTTGGATAGATGTTCCACTTGCTTTTTCTGATTAGCAGCAGGTAGAAATGATGAAAGAGAATGACTATAAGCAAATTTGGCATCTTTTTGTATAGAATGAAACTGATTTTCGGTGGATATTATTGTTCAAGGATGTTTGAATGTTGGTAAGCACGAAGACACGCTGCAACTGATTTACCGGAGGTTAGATTTTGACTAATTTTTGAATTGATTTCTAAGAGGCATTCGCTCACCCTTCACTTGGGTTCCTCACCCTTCACTGGTGAAGGCATTCGCTCTTTTGTCCCAGGTAAGGCTATCTCGAGCGCAGTTTCACGAAAACACACCAAATATTTGGACAAGTGTGTTTCGCATGGGCACGGTTTGGGAGTTTTAGCTTTCACCACTCTAGGGGAACTTGGTGAAGATACCTTGTGTTTTTTCAAGCGTCTGAAAAACTGTATAGTTACCAAAGATGCTAGTAGGGGGTTTGGTAGTTTTATTTTTCATAGATTAGGTATTGCTATTCAAAAAGGTGTTGGAGCCCAGCTTGTTGCTAGGTTACCAACCAAGAGCTTTGTTTAAAAGAATCTTTATTCATGAATAATTGTAAAATTAGATTTTTTTTTTTTTATAACATTATTATTATTTTCTAAGAGTGAGAACGATCCTAGAATTTAGGCGTTGACTAGGGAAAAAATGAATCACAATTAATATTGGTAAATATTTTATTTATGGATGATATTTCTGGTCAACAAGACCGTAATAAGTGGATTATTTTTCTAAATAAATTAGTGTAGTCAATTAAATAAAAAGGTTAATTTTGTCATACACAAAATATGAAAATCTAAACTGAATCCAAAACTATTAATCCCAACCGTAGATTTTGTATTTTGGGCTACAAATATAGTCCATCTTAATGATGGGTTTTTGAAAGAGAGAGGAACCAAACTTGGGTTCCTCAGAAATTTCCACAAAAAAAATATATACACAGTGGTGTGGCCACTTAAGTTTGTATATACATCCGAGATAAATAGTAAATATTCGTGTATATAACATAACTAAATTGTATGAAAAAAGATTCAATGCAGCAGTGTGGTGGTGGTTAAGTAGTTAGTCTTATGCACTATGTGTCATGGTGTTTCTTTATTTTTCGACACCTATTTGACTAAAATATCTGCTTCCCAAATCCCCTCCACTGTTCTACATTTTGAAAAAATAGGAAGTTAAAAGAATAAAAAAGATAAATAATTATGTAATAAAACTGTTTTTCAAGTTTTTTCTACTTTATAAGGCGTGTCAACATTTAAAGAGGGGCACATACATGAAGTATGTGCCTGACTACATTGTAGCCGCACCGTTTGGAATCTCTATCTGTATCTGTAGGCTGTAGCTCTCTCTCTTTTTCTTCACTTCATTTAAAGAACCATTTTTGGGGACCATGGTTTTTTTGAGGGACCAAGGTGGTTATTAGGCCACCTTCCCTCTAGTTATAAGGGGTGTCCTAATGCGTTGAAATTACTAACCTACCCTTAACCTAATTTAATTTAAAACCAACCTAATAACCACCTCTCTCTCCTCTATATATAACCACCACCTCCTCCCACCACCACCACCCATCACCGCGATTACTACCACCACCCCCTTCGGGCCATCACCACATACCAAATCGCCGATTACCACCACCACCTCCTCCCACCACCACCGCCGATTACCACCATCACCACCTCTGATTATCACCACCACCAACCACCGATTACCACCAACAACAACAACCACCACCACCTCTATATATATATATATAGCTTAATTTAAATCTTTAGCAAAGATATTCTCACAAACCCATTACTTGTCGTTTGTCTTTGGTTGAAAAAATGAGAAGTAATCATCAAAATGAGTTGAAAATGGAAGTTGTGGAGAGGTTTAATGGAGGTTACAGTGTTGAGTTCGGTTACTTGTTCATCTCACAAGGCAACCAGAACTACACATTCGAATGAGTTCGGTTACTTGTTCATCCTCACAAAGCAAATCAGAACTACACCTTGAATGAGTTCGGTTCTATATGCTTTATAACTATGTTACCGAAGCGACGAGTTGATTGTTTCTCATAATGTATAAAGCGCCATGTAACCAGAACTCTAGGGTTAAAAACATAAGAAAAAAAAGTTGCCATGTAACCGAACCTTACTTTGTTTTCTCATTATTTTTATTTCTTTTATAACCAGAACTCTATCAACTTTGTTCGGTTATTTCGTAAAAATTTTAAAACTTCCATGTAACCGAACTCTACGGTTAAAAACATAAGAAAAATTTTTGTTTGTTAAGTTCGGTTGGTTGTGCAATTGATCTCAAGTTTAACGAAACAATCAACTTATTAAACTTAGTTCGGTTGGATCGCAAAAGCATGCGGTTTAGAACCAACCAGAACCATCTCTACTGGTTAAAATTTATTTATACGTAAAGTTCGGTTAGTTGCGAACCAACCGAACATAACGCTGCATGTCGAGCTTCCATTAATATGGAGTTTGGTAACTGCGTGTTTGGATCAAGCAACCGAACTACACCTTCAAACTAGTTCGGTTACTTGTTTATCTCCCAAGGCAATAGAACTACACATTCGAATGAGTTCGGTTACTTGTTCATCCTCACAAAGCAACCGAACTACACCTTCGAATGAGTTCGGTTACTTGTTCTTCATATAAAATAACCGAATCTGTTCAAAATCCGAGTTCAAAATTTTACATTTTTGGGAAGTTTTTACCAATTTAACATACATTATCTAAGTTTGGAACATACTTGTTCACCCAAATACTCTTCCTCGGTTGTGGTTGATAAAATCCATTATTTGAATACTCAAAGGGGGTGAATTGGAGAAAAAAAATATTTATTTTTCATGTTTTTCTCCTTCATCTTCTCTAACTCTACTCTCACAATAATTCTACTCAACTAATAATAAACCCATCTTTTAATTTAATCTCACTAATTGTTTTTAACTAAATCATTTCACTAATCATAACCTAAAATTAATTAAGAGGGTAGATTAGGTATTAAATAAATAACTAGATATGGGGTGACCTAGAATTACTTCTAATGTCTTTACCCAAAATAAAACCATGGTCCCCTCAAAAAAAGGCTGGTCCCCAAAAAACGGTTCCATTTAAAACCAAAGGAACAGGCCCTGGATGGGTTACATTGGGAAATCTATAAAGGCCCAATCGTCAATGGGAAAAGGCCTAATTTACAGAGCCGGGCCTTGTGTGCCGCACGCCCTGCAGCTCCTCAGGACCGGCTCTAGTTTCCAATACATCCAACAAGGAATTAAAAATCTGAAGGCAAAGAGTATTACTTGCTACCCAGAGTGGAGCAGCAATTCGTCATCAGCGACAACATCATTATCTACTACCAGTATATATACTACCTAAGTGCCTATCGTTAAGAAGATAATGCAGAAGGGAATGAGTATGGACGACAATTCTTCGATTTCCTTCCAAATCACTAGTGTAGTTGCGTTGATTGAAAGTGCATGTAATTGATTATCAAAATTTAAAATTAAACTTTCTTGTTCAGTTGTGTTGTGTGTCCTCCACAGTTTAGTCCTATGTTGGATCTCCTTTTTGATATTCTGACTTCTATTTAAATGGGCCTAAGCCCATCTCCAAAAGAAATACTCCCTCGGTTTTTTAAAACCGCTAAACATTTACATCATCTACACAGTAACACAGGTAACTAGGGAGTATCAAAGCGTTTAAGATGGATTTCCCTATTAAACAAGGTCCTGTCAAAGTCTATGTAGTATCTAACGACATGATAAACTATGCCAAGGTTCATGTCAAGGAATTGAACCGTAATATATATAACTAATCAGTGTTTCCCAAATCCGATTGATCGCCCATAATCATTTCTAATGGGGCACCAATTAGTATTGCAACTTGTTTGTGGTCATCGTGTACATGAGTGGCACATCAAATTGTCTCCCTTAAATTCTAAAACCGGAATCAAAGGAATTTTTTTTTTGATGGGGACGTTTTTTGAAGGGGGCATGGGGGACAAATAATATGGTGACATGTGTCAACCTATTAATGAATTTTGTATCCAAAAATACCAACATCAATTAAGAAAACAAATTTTGGTTCCAAAAATACACTTCTTTTATATTTTTGGAAAGAGAATTCATTAATATGATAGACATGTGTCAACAAATGATTTGTCCCCCATGCCCCTTCAAAAATCGCCCCCATCAAAAATTTTGTGCAATCAAAGGTGTCAGTGATATTTTTTTGCTACCTGATAGGAAGATAAGGTAGGCTTTCTGCGAAACTACACATACTCAAAGGGAGAGTTAACGAGACCTTTATCGTCAGTAAATTATGATGATGGGGGCTGTTGAACAAATTCCAAGTTATATTGGAATTTTGATGGCCGGCTATTGGAAGACACCTAGAGTGTCGATGATTATGACAGGTTTTCGGCCATATCAATCGGAAATCATAGCCCACAGTTCAGTATAGTTGAGGTTGCAACTCTTCCAGTCATACCCCATAGTCCAGTGCAATTGGTGTTCCAGGTGATGCCTTTCTATTTCATTCTCCATCTTCTATGTTTAGTGTTGCGGACAATTTATCGACTAAATAAGGCCGAAAATGGCATCAGAGTTTTCTAGGCCTCCTAACTCATAATTATGAAGGTTGAGATAATATATGTGCTATATCTATGTTTTTTTTTCCTTTTTTGCTTCGTTAACATAGCCTTGACAAGTGACTGTTGCGCCAAAGCTTGCGGAAGCGTTAGGTTTGCACTACTACGAGGTATCTCAATATCACCAAGAACACAATCACACACACAAGAAGAACAAGTATTTAACGAGGTTGAATCCTCGGGAAGGAATAAGCAATTTTATATATCACCGTATAGTTTGGAATATACAAAGCCTAAGCAAAGAAGAAGAGAACTCTTACTAGTTACGGTGTGTTTTCTCTAGTTCTCTCTATGGCTATTTATACACATCAATAGGATTTGGACACATTCCTTAACAAGGATTACTTTCCTACAAGTATAGGGTTTCCTAACTTAGCTCTAAGAGACAAACCTCTTAGGCTGCTATACTTAGGACACAAGTACTTGGTTTCTTTAACCAACTAGATTTCCTAATCTAGACCTTGACCAAACCTACCAACAATTCTCCACCTCGGATCATGCATTCATGCATGAGACGATCAATAGATAAAATCACCTCCATCTTCCAACGTCGATTGAACCATCACTTTGGCTGCCTACGTATCCTCAATAGGAATCAAACCCGACCAGTAGTTCTCTCAAATGGTCTTGCTAGAAGACCTCCACCGGGTTCTAAAAACCTCTACCCCAAAAGGGCCTTTCACCAAACCGGAAGGATGTGGATCAATTTCGAACAATGTCGAAACTTGATCCCGGATACTACTTTAGTCAACATATCAATTTGGATTGTCTTTGGTATCGATCTTCACAAGTAGAATGTCTTCTTCTTCAAGAATTTCTCTCACAAAGTGAAACCGTACGTCTATATGTTTGGTTCTAGCATGATGCACTTGATTCTTAGCCAAATAAATTGCACTTAGACTATCACAATGCACGGGCGGTTGATCTTGCACAACTCCTAAGTCATCTAGCAAACCTTGTAACCATATAGCCTCCTTAAATGCCTCTTGTCATTGCCATATACTCATACTCCGTAGTTGAAAGCGCCACGATGAGCGCAATATTGATCTCCAACTAAGCTGGTGCTCTGCTATGGTAAATACATACCACAGTAGTTGAACGTCTCTTGTCCAAATCACCGGCATAGTCGGAATCCACATACCCAACACATAGCCGATTGTTTCTTCTATCCTTCACAAACTCCAAGCCAACATCAAGCGTACCATAAAGATACCTTAAAATCCATTTCACGACATGCCAATGTCCCTTACCGGGACAATGCATATAACGGTGACCATACTAACTGCATGTGAAATGTCCGGCCTTGTACATACCATCGTATACATCAAGCTACCAACAGCCTCGGCATATGGGACTTGGGCCATATACTTTCGTTCTTCTTTAGTAGTGGGAGACATACGCGCATTGACTTAAAATGAGCGGCAAGGGGAGTACTTATGGATTTAGTTCCTTCGTAGACACCAAACTTACGTAACACTTTCTTCAAATATGCCTTCTGAGACAAACAAACCTTACCCTTCTCTCTGTCACGTTGAATCTCCATACCAAGAATCTTCTTAGCCTCTCCCAGATCTTTCATCTCAAACTCAGATGACAACATGCACTTCAAGTTATCAATCTCTTTCTTGTTATTCGATGCAATCAACATATCATCGACATACAAGAGCAAATATATGAAAGACCCATCACGTAGCTTCTTGAAGTATACACAATGGTCATAGTGACTTCTTGTGTATGTTTGGCCTATCATAAACTGGTTAAATCGCTTGTACCATTGTCTTGGAGACTGCTTCAGCCCGTACAACGATCTCTTTAGTTTACATACACAATCTTCTTTTCCAGCAACCTTGAACCCACTCGGCTGAGTCATATAGATCTCCTCTTCTAGATCACCATGTAAGAATCTTTGTCTTAACATCAAAGCTGAACTAGGTCTAAATCATATTGTGCTACCAAGGCCAACAAAATACGGATTGATGAGTGTTTTACCACCGGAGAGAACACCTCATTGTAGTCAATCCCTTCTCTTTGGGCATAACCTTTTGCAACTAACCTTGCCTTGTAGCGTACTTGATTCACCGAAGATCCTTCTTTCTTAGCATATACCCACTTGCACCCTATGGCCTTCTTACCGTTCGGAAGTTTCATAAGAATCCATGTGCCATTCTTGTAAAGAGACTCCATCTCGTCTGCATTCTTTGCTTCCCATTCTTTACACTCTGCTTTGCGTATCGCTTCTAAATAGGAAGTAGGAGTACCATCTTCAACAAGCTGGTAATGCATAAGCAATGTAATCATTCATCCAACCGGGCTTCTGGTTGATCTTCTCGGTTTCTTTGGTTGCTTATGGTCTCCATGACCGTAGCCACGTATCTTCTACTTGACTCTTGTTCCTCTTCCTCAATAGTGTCACTATCATTTGGAACTTGATAGTTACCTCTCTTGAAGACCCAATGTCTTGAAGTATTACGAGCAGAATCTGAGACTTAAGCTGGAATTGGTGGAGTTGCATCAATCTCCACTGTTGCAAAAGCTCATTAGTATTGGTGCTTCTATTCTCCACTGCTGAGAACCCCAAGACTTTACCATAGACATCTCATCAAATGTGACATCTCTACTCATGACTATCTTCTTTTCTCTTGGATTCCAAATTTTGAACCCTTTCACTCCACTTTTCATACCCACAAAGATTCCTTTTACGGCACGGCTATCAAGCTTGTTTTCACTAACATGATACCACGCGGGACAACCAAAGATATGAATTGAGTCATAATCATAAGCTGGTTTACCAAACCATTTCTCCATAGGAGTTTTACCTTCTAATGCGGTGATGGCAACCTATTAATGAGGAAGCACGCATATGTAGCGCCTCGGCCCAAAACGCTTTACCTAATCCGGCATTAGATAACATACATCGTACCTTCTCCAGCAAATACGATTCATGCGTTCAAACTACCCCGTTACATTGCGGTGTCTTCTTAAGCTGTGAAGTGCCTCTTTATCCCCTCATCACGACATACTTGCAAGAAACGGATCACTCTTGTACTCTCCACCATTGTCCGAGCGTAGTACTTTGATCTTTACGCCGGTTTGAGTCTCGGTTGCCTTTTTCCACCTCACAAAGATTTCTAGGACTTCATCCTTATGCCTCATGGTGTACACCCATACGCGCCTAGAATAATCATCAATGAGCGACACAAACCAATGTTTCCCTCCCAATGATGCATTCTTGGAAGGACCCCAAACATACGAGTGAACATAGTCAAGAACTCCACTAGTGTTGTGAATTCTTGTGCCAAAGCTTGTTCTTGTTTTCTTGCCCTTAACACAATGTTCACAAAATGCTAACTTGCGAGGCAATAGCACCTTTCAACAAGTCTTGTTGAATCAACCTATCTACGACTTCTCACCTGGATGTGCAAGTCTCATGTGCCATAGCTTTGTCTTCTCGGTAGCGCACTCTCGATGTGTTCGAGAAATAGACACATCTCCTGTTGTTGTACTCCCAATCAAGTAGTACAAGTTATGATGACGTATGCCCTTCATGATTACCATAGATCCAGAGTTACCTTTAGAACACCATTTTCGGCGACTATCTTATAGCCCTTAGCTTCTAAAGTTCCGAGTGAAATCGAGATTCTTCTTTATGGCGGTACAAATCTTACCTCCTTGACTCTCTAACCATACCATCATGCATCTTGATACGAACACTACCAATCCCAATCACCTGCTGGGTATGATTATTTCCCATACGTACTTCTCCATCAAGCTCTTCAAAACTTGAGAACCCGAGTCACGATATGGACATATATGATATGTTGCTCCGAGTATCTAATACCCATGTACCATACGTAATAGCACAAGGCGATGGTGTCATAGTTAGCGAGAAATCGAAGCATCATCGATTCTTCATTACCTTTAGCAATGTTCACCTCGGTATTACTATTATCTCCTTCTCTTGCCTTACGCTTGGTACAATCTTTAGCCCAATGACCAAAATCATGGCACCAAGCACACTCATCTTTTTGCAGTCGCGTCCTACTCTTAGAACGTCCTCTACCTTTACCATAACCACCATTCTTCTTTCTCTGTCATTGAACGACCTCTTGCAAGAAGCAAGTCATTGTTAGCTTCACTTGCAAAATCTTCACGATCCATCTTCTGAACTCCTCACTACGCAATCTTTGTAGTGACCTCTGCGTATGTCATCTTGTCCTTGCCGTGCATTAATGCTTTAATCACGGGTTCATACTTCGGGGAAGAGAATTTATCGAGCACAAAGCTTGTTCCTCGTCGTTGATCTTCTCATCGTAGTTAACCAACTCGGCAAGAAGTTTATTATATGAATCTAGGTGCTCGGTTAGAGTTGCACCTCTCTTCATGTTATAGCGATACAAATTCCTTTTAAGATGTATCCTATTTGCTACGTTCTTCACAAGGTATTCCTTCTCTAGCTTTTCCCCGAGAGATCCTTAGGCGAAGTCTCGTGCGATAATTAACTCTTCTGCAGGTTGCTAAACACCCTCGTATCGAAGCAAGACATAATTTATTCATCTTGTTCCACTTCTTTTTAGACATCTCCAGCGGCTGACCTTCTAGAAACTTCTTCTAGATCAAGGTGAACAAGAGCATCCATTACGTCCGTTCTCCATAAACCAAAGTTATTGGTTCTGTAAACTTTTCTACCTTGAGTTGTGATCTATGTGAATGCAGTATTTCTTCTTTTGTTTCTTTATCTTTACTTGTGGGCTCCGAATGTTTTCCTAAAGGATTTTTCGGATCTTCGTCCCCGTCAACCATTGTTCAAATATAGATAAAAAACAGAACCTTTGAGAATTACCTCAAGAAATCTTCAAAAAAAATACCTTCACTTCAACTGGAATTCGAGTACCCGTATCCAAGAGCGTCTCCTTGCTCTGATACCAATTGTTGCGCCAAAGCTTGCGGAAGCGTTAGGTTTGCACTACTACGAGGTATCTCAATATCACCAAGAACACAATCACACACACAAGAAGAACAAGTATTTAACGAGGTTGAATCCTCGGGAAGGAATAAGCAATTTTATATATCACCGTATAGGTTGGAATATACAAAGCCTAAGCAAAGAAGAAGATAACTCTTACTAGTTATGGTGTGTTTTCTCTAGTTCTCTCTATGGCTATTTATACACATCAATAGGACTTGACACATTCCTTAACAAGGATTACTTTCCTACAAGTATAGGGTTTCCTAACTTAGCTCTAAGAGACAAACCTCTTAAGCTGCTATACTTAGGACACAAGTACTTGGTTTCTTTAACCAACTAGATTTCCTAATCTAGACCTTGACCGACCTACCAACAGTGACAACTATCAAAATATACTTCTGATAATCGTAGCATAATCGTAGCTATGAACGGCAGAGCTAGGGAAAATGTGCGGGACGATCTAATTTCCACCTTCCTTGGCCACTTTATCAGCTGTCTTCGTTCCAACAACCCCGCCGTGTACCTACTAACTAGCAACTACAACAATTTGTCATCTGCCGAGAATAGAAAAAGTGGAAAGGCCTAGCTTATGGAGTTGTCATTCCGGAAGCAATTTGCCAATTTTGTCAGGGAGGACAAACAAATAGTTTCGGATTCCTAATACTACTAAGATTCTTCTTGCTGATCAGTTTCCTAGTACAACCAAGAAACAGTTTGATAATCTTGCAAGGACTTGGGTTTCTTGTACTATCGGGACTCCCTCAACTCTATAATTAATAACTACTACCACTATATATACCTATTGATAATTCTCAATAACTCAACCAATTGTTTTCTCTGCATTCAGGGTATTTTTTCCTCATCATCGGCGATTTTTTTCAGAGCATACTAGCAGTGAATAAATTATGGGTTTAGATTCTTTAGAGCTTTTCGAACAACGTGGATTGGAGTTGCTGTCATTGGCAGGGAGCAGAAAAGGCGATACCAGAAAAGGTATTCGTATAGTCAAACAGATTTTGCAGAGGAAGGAGTGCTCTGATGAAAAATACAATGACAATTTTGATGAAAAATTAGAAGCCGCTATCAAATATTACCAAGGGCGCGGCTTCAAGGGCTATAATGGCGAATGTCTAATTAAGACTGGGATTTTAGATGCTCATACATTATGGTCCGTCACTCGTGGATATATGACAAAATTATACCATCATGGACTCGAGAAAAGTGTAGCTAAATCGAAGAAGGAGCAGATGCAAAGACGTATTCGTGTTTCAGTTAGTCCTAATAAGTTTTATTGTGTTGTCCTAAAAATAATTAATAGATTTTTATTATATTTTCCGTTGCTTTATCAAACTATTTTCTTTTATTTTTATTTGGAGTTTTGTTTAATGATATTGGTTAGTGGTTTGCTGATTATCTATCAATCTATTTGAAAGTAGTTGGAGGCATTATGTTGTCTAGAGGTGTAAATTGAGGAAGAAACTTTGTGACTTTTTATCTTATCCTACTGTTTACTTCATTGTGATTGTGAATAGTATCAAAAACCTGTTTTAGCATGTCAGTCTTAAGCATAGATTGTGGGTGCAAAATACCGTACACCTGATAGTAAGGCGAAGAAATCATTTGATAGTAGGTGAATATGACGCATGCATTGCATTTCTGCTGACGGATCGGATGACGTCACCAAATCACACCAAAAGTGTGAAGATCAGCGCGGTAATTAAAAAGGTAAGTGCGACAAATATATTGAAGGGCGATTATAACGCCCTCCCAGGTCCGAAAATAGGGGCTTTATTAGTTGTCCTCCACTATAAAACCCTTATAAAAGGGACCATAAGCCATTGTATAGAAAGAGATCTTTTGAGAGAGATGAGATAAGAGTTTTAGGAGAGAGAAAGTTGTATTGCTTCCCAAGTTAGGGTTATCATACATCCATATTGTATTTGCTCTATCTTTTAATGTAATGATTTAGTGTTTTTCCTCACGATGTCTTAGATTCATCTTGTGTATTAACTTGGGTGTTAGTTGTAGGATTTCCCGCAACTACATTTTGGCGCTAGAAAACAGCTTGGATGAAGAAAAGGATGATCCCTGCCTATGAAGTTTGATTAAAAGTGGTTTCAAAACAATCGTCAGCTTTATACTCAAATTAAACATTTCATCATGGTTTTTGTCAATCTTGAGAGTTTATGAGTTCTAGATTTAAAGAGAAGAGTGTAAGTTTTCATTTCACAGAAGGAATGTTTGGTGGTAACAACTTTTATAAATCTAAAAAGAATATTTTATACTTTGTGAAAAGAAGATATTATTTCAGGAATGGTGATGGTGAGACTTGCATCAACAACAGAGAATGTAATAGCAGCTAGGAGGAGTATAGGAGAATTGCAAGAAGAAGAGGAGGTGAAATTGGTGAATCTTCAGCTGGAGAAAGAAACATCCAGGTGCATCAAATTCAATCCCAGGTCCAACAGATTCAAGAGGAAAATAATGGTCTGATGTAAGTATGCATACAACAACATAGATACGGCGGAAGAAAACGAGGAGAGAACTCAAGAAGAAGGACCAATTGAAGGAATCAAAGAAAACATGACAATAGAAGAGTTAAGACAACGATTAGCTGAAGAAAGGAGAAGAGAATAAGAAGCAAGAGCGAATTTAATGCGCCGGAACGCTGAATTAAGGGAGGAAAACAACATGTTATAGTAGCAAAGATCACGTACAACATCTAGAACAACACGTGCGGGTTCAATATCTAGGACAAGCAGGATCATGTCAAGGCGTAGACGATCGAATCATAGAGATAATCGCGTAGAGCAACCATTGCGTAACAAATTTGTTGGGACTCTTAATGTAGGCGACAACATACAGGAACAACGCGGTCATATTCTTATGGAACGACGTTCACATAGAAGATCGCTACGAACCACACGACAAAAATCGTCGCATCTATGATGATGGAGAAGAAAACACAGAAGAAGGAAGAAGAATATTGCAAGGGCGAGTTCAGACACCTCATTATAATCAACATTACCAACAGGTTGAAGATCTAGAGGGCGATAATGAAGTGCAGGCAAACATAAGAAATGAAAGGCGTAGACGCATGAGAGAAGAAGTTGAGGGGCGGAAATTTCAAGAAGCGGTGCGTCAAAATAGACAAGACAATATAGAAAGGCAAGCACGACTTAAAAGACCAGCGCACGGAGATCAAACTATTAATCAAACTATACTAAGAGAACTATAAGAAATGGGGGCAATGATGGCAACTCAAAAAGATGGAGGAAGAAGGCATTTAGAGGACACGATAGAAAAAGCAGGAAAATCACCTTTTGTGAGAGGAATACAAT
Source organism: Papaver armeniacum (assembly GCA_023531295.1). Taxonomy (NCBI): domain Eukaryota; kingdom Viridiplantae; phylum Streptophyta; class Magnoliopsida; order Ranunculales; family Papaveraceae; genus Papaver; species Papaver armeniacum. The sequence goes on along the minus strand of JAJJWW010011701.1, from coordinate 27,389 downwards.
ATATAGGGATTCCGACCAAATGCACTTTGCCAACGTTTACTAGCATTTTTGATGGAACCACTACAACAAAAACATACATGGATCATTCTTAAAAAGTGTGATCTAAGTATTGACTATCTGTGATCTTTGCCAATATAATCAAAAGGGTGATCTATAGATAACAACTATCTTGCAATGAAAATGGTGATCTTACCCAATGCAAAGAACATAAATTTTTGAAAAGTTGAGATCTAAAGACAAGGTTTTAGAAGTTGTGATCTTTCCTCTAAGTTTTCAACCCAAATTTACCCTATACAAACAGTATATTCCATTTTTGCACCTGGAATTCAAATTCAAATTTTGAGTAGAGACAAAATCCAAAATTATATAGATAAATGGGAAATAATGTCATTGAACAAAAAACAAGCTAAAAAATAGAGAAATTACACACTTTTGCTGACTCAACTTGTTTAACTCAATAACTACACACCATATCTAATTCCTAAACAAGAAGAAGCAAAAGTGTTTTGACAAGATGAGTTCCAACTCAAATTTATCTCACTCGATTCAAGCTTTACCATCCTTCAAAACTGAGTGGAGAATGAAGTAAAATCTGAGAAGCACAAGACTTGTAGAATCCATAACAACCTCCTCAAGACTAATCTGTAGCAAACCTTCATTATCTTGCAATTTAAAAACCATAATCATGGTTACCACAATAACAAGTTTGTATAAGTGACCCCATCGAGAATAGAGTTGATAAAAATAAGTAAAAACTTTAAATTTAATTAACGGTGGAAAGCTTATTTAGTTTCCGATTGATAATTTTCTTTCTTAAACGGGGACATTACCTAGATCTTGTACTCTAGTTAATAACAAACGAAGAAAAAGTCTCTAAATCCCAATAATTCCATGTAAACATTAACATGTAGATCATGTAGATTCATGGATAGCCAATGTTACCCTATTGTTCTTCTAGGATGCAACAAAGTGTCCAGAGTTGAACTACAGAGTTTGAGTGGAAAAAAGAAAATCCAACGTGTACATGATGAACCTAAGATATTCTTGTACACTGAAATGAGTAAATATATGTACAACTAATTTTTCATTATTGCACAACACTTTGAGGTATAAGGTTGAACACAATCTAACTTGACTAGGCACATATGAGTTGTTGAACTTTATCATGGGTAATAATTCTCTGATTTAACATATCATTACATACCTGTGTTGTAGATGTGAAGAACTCAAGCAACATAAAATGTCTTAGTCTGAATTTGGAACTTGTTGGCACATAGTAACCCGTGGAGGCTTCCAAATATTAGGATACTGCGACTGCAAACATTTACACTCGATAATGAGCAATTTCACACACCATATTAAGTGTCTTAGAACTTAGAAGATCTGTAGAGATGCTCCATAAAATCACTAATGATAACCTGGCAATAACCGGACAAGATTTGAGGCTTACATGCTAAAAACAAAGTATTAGGAGTCGAATATTCCAACTACCTCTAAGCAACAACCAGAACTTTAGATGGGCCAGCAGGCATGTCAATTGAAACCATTGCTTCACTGTTCTGCATCGAGGAAAATAAGAATATGAGAGGCACCTTTAAGCTTCAAGCGATAATAATAAGAATGGGACATGGATACAGAACACTTCAAACATGAAGACAAAAAGTTTGGTATAAGAAGAAAAAGCAGGACTAGAAAAAGTAATGGAAGTTCTCAGTGCTTAATAGAGGAGATGACAAGAATACCTGGAAAACCATTTTTGCAGCTGTGACTTACTGATTTCCAGGTCCAAAAAATTGCTCCACCTTCAAAAAAAAGAAAGAAAGTGACGATACCGATTAGGCTCTTATAGAGAAATGCCAAATCAAACTGCTCACTTAGCTGAACTCCTATAAAACTAATGAAAGTGTTGAAGAACATCAAAACCTAATGGCAAGATAAAGTTCCCCACGCCATGGCTGAAATGGCCTGCATTCATCAAACTCTCAAGATGAAAACCTAAAGGATTTTATTTATGTAGAACAAATAACAAATTCGACCATACACTTCAATTATTCATGGAACGAACTGACCAAATGCAAAATAAGAGAAGCTACAACTACACCCCCTATTTAAGCGAACAAAAGTGTTACCTGAAGTCGCCTAGAACACTCCATTGTTGTAACTGCCATATCTCATGAATCAACTTATTTAACCGGGAGACCATAAATGTGCATCCTTGGACAACTTTTATGATGTTTTCAGTAGCAAATAAAAAAAGGGAAAGGAAAGCTCAATCAGGTACGCATTTGAAAATTAGAATAAAAAAAAGTTGTTACTCAGGATATTGAACTTGTAACAAAAAGGCTCAACTGTTGTATACCTGGTAATAATGACGGGGGAACCTAAAGAAGCTGCATATGAAACATCCTTCTTCCCCTCAAATGTACCCATCCAACATCAATCCACCTACAACAACAAAAACTACTTAATCACAAATCCAACAATCCACATACACAAACTAATGAAAAAACCACTAAAAAGCTAAACATAAATTCACCACAATCAACGTAAATTAGAGACGAATAAGTTAACCACTACTCCAACTTGATCAATTCAGTTTGATTATAATACCCTAAAAACAAAGAAAAACCCAAATTCCTTTAAACAAAAATCTCAATTCACGACAGATAATTCAATTCGATTATTTCAACTTCTGTACAGTTCCTACAATACATAGATGCTCAATTTCATGATCTATTTATAAGACAAAATCAAAATCCTAGACAAAAATCAATAGAATTTATTTATATATGTAATTATAGAAAGAGTAGATTCAATGTTACCTTAACTAATGCAACCTTGTTCTGATCGGAATGATAATCCTCTTCAGAAACTACTTCTATTCGATTATGAAAGAAATTTAGGTTCTGTTCTATGTGGCGTGAAGGAAGAAGATATACTGAAATTGTGATTTCACCTGAATCAAAATGAAATTAACGATTTCGACGAGAACTCGTGATCGTCACTTGAATTTCTCTATGAATTGATCGAAGAAAACTGGAGAGATGAAGGGAGAGAGACAGAGTGAGTTTCCGAGTGAAAATGAGGAAAATAGAGTTAAGACTGAGAATTCGAGGTTTTGTTATTGGACCCCCAAACTTAAGCGGGCTTTCTTTTTTTTCCCTGAAGGAACCTGAAGGTCACGCGTTCGAACCACGCCCACCGTAATTGTATTTTCAAATTTATCAGAAAACAGTTTTTGATCACAAAATAATATTGGAAGTTGTTAAATGCTCCGTTATAGGATCACAATTTTTAAAACCTATGAGATGTATGGGCAGGTCTTTATATCTAAGATCACACACACTATAATAGTAATAGTCTTTAAGTTTTAGCCCTAAAAAGACCATAATTGTTCATAGATTGTGATGTTTAGTGTGTGATCTATAACACTTTTTGTTGTAGTGAACCTCATGTGAAATCCAACACATTAAGGCGTACAACTTATCTCTTTTCCAGTGGGCGCACAATGACGCGGTTTTGTGTAAATATTTTCCTACTAGTCTAACAGGATAAGCTCTAAAATGGTTGACGGATTGCCAATGGGAACTATTAGATCATTTGATCACCTGCAGGGCATATTCTTGGGAGAATACATTAGTAAAAACATGTTGTGTCCAAGAATAGAGATGGTATTCAGATTGAGGCAAAGATCTAATGAGAGCTTATGCACCTTAACAACGCGCTGGAGGACCATGTGCAGTGAAATGACAGAAATAGTAGAAGAAAGACATTTCATCTTGGCATTCATTAACGCTCTATTTCCAACTGATCTACTATACACATAGGTATTTGGGCTAAAAGATACCATAACAATGACGGAATTGCGTGAGTATCAAGAGGAGTATATATCTCTTGAAGAAAAGCAAAGATAAATAAAGTCATATCTTGTTGATGTTGCAAATACAAAAGAAGGGAACACAAGATTATTGCCAAACAAAACAAACACGGTTGCAAGTACCTCGCAAGGAAGCCAGGAGAAAACCACAACTGAGAATAATCAAAAGCAAGTAGCCATGAGTAGTAAAGATCAAGAAATGTATGATAGAGAGTATAAAGAACGACAATATAACAATTATTCGGGAAATAACAAAATTGCAAAAATTGATAACCAAGGAGAGGGGTATGGTGGTTAAAGGAGATACTATAATCATGGACCATGGAACAATTATAAGGTTTATGAAGAAGTAAAGATGCCATACCTAAACACTCCAATAGACAAGATATGGGAGGCGGTGATGTTAATGGAAGAAATACCGAAACCACCAAATCTTGGAGTAGAACCACTATCAAGGAAAAAGAGTCGAGAATTTTGTGCTTATCATCGCTTTCATGGTCACAACACCAACAAATGCCAAAATGTGCAAAACATTATACCGAGAATGATTGATCAAGGAAAATTGAAGCACTTCCTAACCGCATCACAATAAAATTTACCTCCACCACCAGAAGGACAAGCACCAGGAATGGATAATGGAAAAAATACTTATCTGATCGAAGTAGGCACAAGAACGAAGAATTTATACTGCAATTAAATAATTCACTCATTCAGAAGTATAGAGGATTTCCATGATGATGTGCTAAGTCAAGTTTATGCGCGTGATAATGACGGAAGAGAGATATGCAACTTAGCAAAAATACCACGGCTTTAAGATTGGCAGAAGCAACCTATCTCATTCACCGCAGAAGAAGTCCCAGGAGGTGGATAATTACATGTCATCCCATTGGTTGTTAAGCTAGAGATTATACCAAAGTCAAGGAATGGAGAAGAGAACAATGAAGACACATGGGCGATAAATAAAATTCTAATAGATTCTGGTAGCTATGTAGATATTTTATTCTACCACGCGTACAAAACTATGGGCGGCAAAGATTCCGACCTAATTCCTTCGACTTACAAGATTTACGGGTTCAATGGATCGGTAAACAAACCAAAAGGGAAATCACAATGCGAATCCCACTCAAGAATATAACTACATAGGTGGTGTTCTGTGTGTTCTATGTTGAATCTCCTTATACAATGCTTTGATAGGTCGACCTTGGCTACATGGAATTTTGGGAGTCGCATCCACCTTCCATAAGTGCATCACATTTTTGCTACTACAAGGAATAGGAATGATAAGAGGAGATACTACATAGGCGAAAAATTGTAATGAGATAGATATCGAGAAAAGTGAAGAGCGTGCAAAAGAAAAGAGAAGAAACTGGAAAGAAGACATAAAGGAAATCAAAAGAAAAGATAGGTCGATGGTTGATGTTGTCAGTAAAGGCAGAGAAATGGATCAAATCTGCATACAGGCGAAAACATATTACTCTTTATGCAAAGCGCGTCAAAGAAGGGGAGTTCCAACCGGGAGAGTTGGTAATGCGGGAAATACCGCCCTACAAGAATGGAAAAAAAAGAATATTACTCTTGCGTGGGATAGACCATACATCTTAAAGAAAATTATGGGAGGAGGAATGTATGAATTAATGTAAATTGAATGAACGATTGTGGAACAGAAGAACGATCAACCTTGGAACCAAGTATATTTGGAGAAATATTACCCCTAGGAAGTGCAACAATTATAATATACATGAAGAACGTATTTTGTGTCCAGGAAAATTATCTTGAAGAATGATGTATTTCAAATAAGTAGCTGCCACTACGGGTAAAGTATACATCTACAACTGGAGTTTTACAACTCTTGCTAAACATCGTAGAAAGTCGTATGTTTTACGTAAACTGGTTTGAAAGGAAGAGTTGTCGTATATCATCACTACCAACCCTTAGGAACAAGGGGTTGCATGGACATGAACCTACTACATGGAAGTCTAGCTCATCAACCATCCTTACAGTTCACAAGTTTTGCTTTTTTGTGTTTTTTTTAATAAAAAGGTATAACAACACTTATAAGAGTTGTTGAAGTAAAAATATAGAATGTTGGAAAATGAGGTTGGGGGATTTGATCCTCGACCTCCCCTGCATGGAAATCTACACCACTAACCATTCCTACACTATCATAAGTCTACATCAAGTTTGTGGTTCTTTAATATACTAACTTTATGACAACCCTTTATAAGAGTTGTAAAAAAAAAAATAATGTTCAAAAAATGCTCAGTGATCGAGCGCAAAAAAGCGAAAGCCTTCTCGTAAGCAATCACATACATTCTTCTCTCGTAAACAATCACATACATTCTACAATCACAATATCATTTCATATCTATTAGTTGATGAAAGCATGGGCTGAAACCGCAGCTGTACTTTTAAGCATTGGCATCGCATAAGCCAAGTACTTCTCAAACTTCTCTCCTATTTCTTGGAAAAATATGGCATATTCTGCAATCACAGAAACTTCACCAAAGAGGGTTAAGTTCAAAAATTTAACTACCCCTTCTGCTAATTTTTTTCACTTCTGCAAAATTTTATTCACTTTCGCTAAATTTATATTCACTTCTACGATTTTTTTTTCTATTTTGCTAAAAACTAGTTTGGTATGCACTTCTGCTAATTTTTTTTTTGTATTATGATAAAAATTATTTTATACAACCCCCGTTCGCAACCTTTAATGAAGGTCGTCGTAGGGTTACGACAAAAAATTTCGAGCCAGGTTCAGTATCGAAAGGGGTGTATTTAAGGTTTCGGGGAATATTCCGATGTGATCTTACCTGTGGATGGGTGGATTCATCGTTCTTACAAAGTTTCCGACTTATAATAGTCCACTCACGGCCAGGTTTCGAGCTCGGGGCCAGGTTCAACATCGAAGTTGAAGAAACAGGGTGTGCTTAAGGTTTCAGGAATATTTCGATGGAATCTTACCTGTATATTGGTGGATTCATCGTTCTTACGAAGTTTACGATTTTTATGGTAAATGGAATATGGGGTGTGTTTATGGTTTTCGGGAATATGGAATCTTACATGTACATAGGTGGATTCATCGTTCTTACGAAGTTTCCAACTTATAGTAGTCCACTCGCAACCAGGTTTCGAGCTAGGAGCCAGGTTCAGTATCGAAGTTGACGAAAAGGGGTGTGTTTAAGGTTTTATAGAATATTACGATGGAATCTTACCTATAGATGGGTGGCTTCATCCTTATTACGAAGTTTCCGACTAATACTAGTCCACTCGCGGCCAAGTTTCGAGCTCGGAGCTAGGTTCAATATCGAAGTTGACGAAAAAGGGTATGTTTAAAGTTTCTGGGAATATTCCGATAGATTCTTACCTGTAGATGGGTGGATTCACCGTTCTTACAAAGTTTCCAACTCATAATAGTCCCCTCGTGACAAGGTTTCGAGCTCGAAGACAGGTTCAGTATCGAAGTTGACGAAAAGGGGTGTGTTAAAGGTTTTGGGGAATATTCCGATAGAATCTTACTTGTAAATGGATGGATTCATCGTTCTTACCAAGTTTCCGGCTTATAGTGGTCCACTCACGGCCATGTTTTGTTCTCAGAGCCAGGTTATGCCTCGAAGTTGCCAGAAGAGGGTTTGTTCAAGGTTTTAGAGAATATTCTGACGGAATCTTACCTGTTGTTTATGGGTAAAAATCGTTTCTGCCGATTTCGGTAAATTCGGTAGGTGAACGAGAAACTAGTTCAAACCCTAAACAAATGTGCTGCACGTGAGCACTTTATAGATTCGAGAGATCAATCTGTACAAGTTCGGCCTAAACCAAGAAATGGCCGTTCCAGACTTGCTTCGGTCCTGAGAAGTGGAGGAGAAAGGGTTGATTTGGGGAGGGAAGCAAAGAAAGGTGTTGAGACCGGAATAGTGCAGGAGAGTAGTGTCTCGACTTGCATCGAAAGTGAAAGCCGGAAGCTTGCAAGAGATAAAAGCTTTTGGAGAGCTTACAAAGTTGTCTTTTACGAGAGTGTAGTATTTTTCTCTGGCCAGAGACTTGTTGTCTGGTGGAAATAGGTAAGACCTATTTATACAAGTCGAAATTGAAACGTACCACTGGTCTCATGAAGGAAGAGAGTAAAGGGTGAAATAATGGGAGGAGGTGGTAACCGCATGGTGTTAATGGGTGAAAACATTTTCACCATTATTTCCTCATTTATTTGACCGCTTTATTCCTTTTCACGCTTTCTTAATGTGAGCGTAGTGTACGCCGCAAGTCAGGACCGCCAAACCAAAACCACTGGAAAGCATCCCCCAGTTTGTGTTGATATCTCGAGTGTTGGTTGCACCTTGAGTGCAAGTGGCGGCTGCTAGTGGCGCATGTGGCATGTGCGGAATGCCCTTGTTGTGGGTTGTACTTCGAGCGCAAGTGGCAATGCCAGAGCTGCTAGTGGCGTGCGTGGCATGTGCCAATGGCATGTGCGGAATGCCTTGGTGGTAGATTGTACGTTGAGTGTAAGTGGCAATGCCAAAGCTGCTAGTGGCGCGTGTGACATGTGCCAATGGCATGTGCGGAATGCCTTGGTGGTAGGTTGTACGGTTTGCAAGTTAGGCTACCAGCGTGTGTGTTTGGCATGTGCCAATGGCATGTCTTGAATGCCTTGGTGGTAGGTTGCACGGTTTGCAAGTTAGGCTACCCGGCGTGTGTGTTTGGCATGTGCCAATGGCATGTGCGGAATGCCTTGGTGGTAGGTTGCACGGTTTGCAAGTTAGGCTACCGGCGTGTGTGTTTGGCATGTGCGGAATGCCTTGGTGGTAGGTTGCACGGTTTGCAAGTTAGGATACCAGCGTGTGTGTTTGGCATGTGCCAATGGCATGTGCGGAATGCCTTGGTGGTAGGTTGCACGGTTTGCAAGTTAGGCTACCGGTGACGCATGTTGGCATGTGCCAATGGCATGCGTGGCCGTTAGGGCGTGGCCTTGGTAGGAAACGCTACCCGGCGAGCATGTTGGCATGTGCCAACGGCATGTGCCAACGGCATGCTTTCGGTCATTAGAGGCATGGTTTGGCAAGAAAGGCTACCGGTGGCGCATGTTGGCATGTGCCAATGGCATGCTCGGCCATTAGGGTCGCGCCTTGGTAGGAAAATCTACCCGGCGAGCATGTTGGCATGTGCCAATGGCATACTCGGCCAATTTGGGTCGCTCCTTGGTAGGAAAAGCTACCAGCGAGCATGTTGGCATGTGCCAATGGCATACTCGGCCAATTTGGGTCGCGCCTTGGTAGGAAAAGCTACCAGCGAGCATGTTGGCATGTGCCAATGGCATACTCGGCCAATTTGTGTCACGCCTTGGTAGGAAAAGCTACCAGCGAGCATGTTGGCATGTGCCAATAGCATGCGTGGCCGACTTGGCCTAGGTTGCATGGTTTGCAAGCCTAGGGCGCTATATTTGGCATGTGCCAATGGCATAGCGGGTTGGAAATATGGCTTGTGGTACGTGTTGGCATGTGCCAATGGCACGTACGGCCGTGTTGACCTAGTTGCATGTTTTGCAAGTCTAGGGCGCTATAGCGCCTTAGTTGGCACGGTTTCCAATGAGTGCGATATGCAGTTTGTTTTTGGCGTCGCTGCCATGGTACGCAGTGTGCGGCTTGGTTTTGCATTGTTGCCATGGTGCGCGTGTGCGGCTTGGTTTGGCATTGTTGCCATGGTGCGCAATGTGCGGCTTGGTTTGGCATTGTTGCCATGGTGCGCGATCTGCGCGGCTTGGTTTGGCATTGTTGCCATGGTGCGCGATTTGCGGCTTGGTTTGGCATTGTTGCCATGGTGCGCGGTTGCGGCTTAGTTTGGCATTGTTGCCATGGTGCGCGGTTGCGGCTTGGTTTGGCATTGTTGCCATGGTGCGCAATTTGCGGCTTGGTTTGGCATTGTTGCCATGGTGCGCGGTGTGCGGCTTGGTTTGGCATTGTTGCCATGGTGCGCGAGTGTGCGGCTTGGTTTGGCATTGTTGCCATGGTGCGCGGTGTGCGGCTTGATTTTGGAATTAGGGTTACGTGTGAAAACCCTAATCACGGTATTTTGAAAAATACCCCTATTAATATTTACACCCGAGTTAAATGCTCTTAGTTAATGTGTTGCGGGTAACACTAGGTCATGGGGTTTTACGATTTTACCCCTTGTTTAAAAACCACCATCAATATTAAGTCCCCCGCTTGGCTTTCGGAACAGGGGCTTTGTTGCGAGTAAGCATAAGATGGTGACAAACTATCAACAACAAACCGTAAAGAGAATTGAGGAGGCTGGTCGACCTTTTATAAATAGGATTTGGAATCCTTGCCTCTCGGTAGTTTTGCACAAATCGGGAGGCTAGCACAATTGGTGGGGCGGTGCGGCTTGGGCGACGTTGGGAAGTTGGCGTGAGTTGGGAAAGCGATTGTGCTAGCCGGTGGGACCGGCGCAAGGTGTGGAAGGCTGTGCGTGTTTGCGGGCGTGACTTGGGCGGCCATTGGGAAGTCGGCGCAATTGGTGGGGCCAGGTGCAACTTGGGCGACGTTGGGAAGTTGGCGTGAGTTGGGAAGGCGATTGTGCTAGCTGGTGGGGCCGACGCAAGGTGTGGAAGCCTGTGCGTGCTTGCTGGCGTGACCGATGTAAACAAGGAGGGAGTTTCTTCGGATAGCAAAGTTTCCTTATCTTGCTTTCCTTCACGTGCGGCTTCAATTAGGGCATTATTCATGCTAAAATGCAAGCGTTATGTCCCTCATTGCTTCCTTTCCCTTTTTAAGATTCCGTTTTTATACCCAAAAATAATTGCATCGTCTCCTCGTTTGAGAAAAGGGTTCTTCTTGTTGGATTTCTCTCTTTGTCATGTCACGCAGATTCGAATCATCTTCAACCACCCAGGTTCTCCGGATGAAGGCGCGAGTCGACTCTTGCATGAGCATCCCAACAAAGGTTATTCCTAAGTTAAGAAAATCATACCTGGTATGTTTTCTTCTTCTTTGACCGACGTACACTTTAACGCTTGTTGTATAAATGGAAAATTTCCCTTTTGTGCAGAGATATCCCTGTTGGAGCATGCGTTCTGCGGTATCGATTTAGGATGACCTAGTCGTTCCCCTTCCTTCAAGCCCGACCTTGTTGATGCTGCCGAGACTTGGAGGACGCCGATTTAGGGCTCTATCTTACGAAATGGGATGCAGCGAAGTCCCTTGGTCATACTTCGGTTTGATATGATGGAATGGATGAATACGTGAATGTAACCTTCCACGCGTGCTTTTGGAGTCTTCGGTGCACATGTACGGATTCATGTTGAGAAATTCCCGCGGCTCGTAAAACCTCGATAGTGATGATGTTGAAATCGGTAATAACTGGTTGAGGGGAGTGAAAACATCTTACGCTTGGTAGTCCCCATGCATGACCTACTTTCATTATATCGCCTTGAATCCCCCTCCACGGGATTTGATATAAACTGTCGTACTCTTGGATGTGACACTTTGGGATGCTCGAAATTACATGATGACATATTGGATGAGTGAAGCTGGGATCCCCGCGGCCTCGTAAAGTGTTGAAGGCGTCTTACAGACAGAGAGGTGATGATGTTCTTGCGCTTGCACCCTTGAAGAGTACCTTGTTGTGGGTACGGATTTTTGGTGGACTGTTCTTCGTATCTTTGACAGGTGAAGGGATCCTGTATATCTTAGTTCTCAAGTATGGTTTACGTGTTTCCATCTTTGTAGTAATTCTTCTGCGGTGAAGCTCCTGGCCGGTATCAACGAATGAGGGGCAACGGTTCTTGGTAGGAGATGTAATCGGGAGAAACTACATTGTCGTGGTAACAAAGGTAGAAATTGGTGATATTCTATGAGCTTCCGTGGACGTAAAAGGATTGGTGGTTTGGATGCGTAGCGAGCAAACTCGTCCCATGATCACGAGTTTTGGCGAGATGGATTAAAAGGTGTCCATGACTACGAAGATTGGCTGGCTGTGACTATGTTCCTTGATATGGGGAGTGTGGCGGCACGACCCCCGAGAAGGAGTGGCATTGAAGCGAACGTTGAAAGCGAAGCATTTCTGGAGAACATTGATGCGTAGCTACTTGGAGAGAACGTTGATGCGGAGATACCTCTGGAAGAACGTTGAAAACGACATCTTGCAACTCTCGGATCCTTGACGGCTACCATTTTGAAGTCGGAGGCCGCGTCACGTTCTGTCAAACTCGACATCCCTCGATAGAAAGAGGTTAGGAGTCCCCGGTTACATCCGTCGATCGTGCTTTCTAGGAGAGGTTGGGGTTTGGGAACGGCTACCACAGGCCGAAACGCCCGGCTTTCCCCGATGCAGTGCGGTTGAGAGATGCAACTATGTCTTGATGCTATGCCTTGGAGAAATATAGAATCTCACATAAGCTGTTTCATCATAGGCATGTACGACTTTGTGGGCGAAGTTCCAATTATGAGGGTCCCAGACGTAAGAAGGGTCTCAAGTGAACTCGGGAGAGTTGTTGATTTCCATTGCTTTCGATTTTGGAGAAGTCCTTCCGATCTTCACGTGTGACGAAATTGGATTGCTTATCCCCTTCTATCATGTTCAAGAGCAACGCGAGCCTCTTCATCTACAACGCGCGTCCTGCTTGAAGTATCTTTCGTCTTTTCATCGAATCAATAGTGCTAAAGGAGGTCGGCTTCTTAGGATCTTCCAGTATCTTGCCACGATGGTGGGTAGCGTCTCCGTGACGGTTGGAGCTTTCATGCTTGAAGAACCGTTGGGGTGGCGGAAGTGGCTCTGGTTACGGTGATCATAAGTGTATCGTGCGGAGATGACATGGTTTGATCACGGGCGTCTTGGAGCCATGGCGCTGTTTCGGGGCGAGGATGGTGGCTTGGAAGGGCGCAAGATGTTAGCACTTGGAAGGATGCAAGCTGTTAGCACAAAGTGTGGTATCTGCGGGCGGCATGCGCGTGCGGCATGTGTGCTGGTAAGTGCGTCGGCAAGCGCTTGGAAAGCGCACGGCAAGCGCCCAGCATGCGCGTCCTGCAAGCGCGTCGTAAGCGCATCCGGGAAACGCGTCCCGGTAGGCGCCGGATCGTCTTGGAATGGGCGCCCGACTTGGTGTGGACGCTGGCTTGGATTTCGGTATGGTGTGGACCATTGGCTTGGAACGGTCTTTGGCTTGGTGTGGCTTGGACTTGTTCTGCGGGCCCGATTGCCTCTTCCATACGTAGCTCAAACGGAAATCCTTTCCTTATTCAAATTCAAAAGTGTTATGCTTATGAAATGGGTTGGCTCCCTTTTTACCTCGTATCTTTGTTATCACGTCATGGTGTTAGCGGTAGCGTGGTAGTGACAAAGTGGGCAAGCATATCCCGACTATGTACTCCAGCTTTTTTCTTTCAATTTGTTTTATTGTTTTCTTGTCTTTGGTGTAAACCGTAGCCATAGGTATGCCTTTCATAAACTTGTGGAAATACTTCATCATAAATAATTCTTCAAATGTCACCGTAGTAACCCCGCTAATAGTGACGGTATTTGTTATTGTGCAAAGTATGTATGTACGGGTAGGTGATTTTTTTTTTTTTTTTGAAAAGGCAAACAAAGCGCTGGTTTATGGTTTTTGTCTTCTGGATTTCTTGGGTTGATAGATAAATGTTAGCTTTTGAGGATATTGGATTATTTATGGGATGAATGGTTTTGATAATATAACTCTGATTATGTTTTGGGAAATGAATATTGCTTTTATGAAAGTGTGTGCTAGCAATAGGAACAAGACGCAATAGTATGGCGGTTTTATTAAGAACCTAAAAACAAATCGTATATCTTGCCCAATCTAAATTTACTCACATGCAAACACGCCTCTCTCCAAGTAAAAGGCGGCTTTGCTGGTAGCAAGCCGGCTTTCTTTATTAACGGTAGCATCGCCAGATTAGTCCCCAATTGCTTGGTAGCGTCTTGTGAGTCCCCGTTTTCTCGTGTAGTTTTTGCAACTGGTAACAAGGTCGTCAGTAGTTGAGTCGGACCGAGTCGCAAGTCCCAATCGCTGGTAGCATCTTGTGAGTCCCAGGTTTTCTCGTGTAGTTTTTGCAAATAACCGGTCGTCGGTAGTTGAGTCGGATCGAGTGGTAGCATCTTCGGCAAGTCCCCTACCATCTTGACATCTGGGTCGAAGAACGAGATCGATGGGTCGACATTGTGGCCAGATAGATCAATCCTCCCATTTGTGGTCGCCAATTGTTTATGGGTAAAAATCGTTTCTACTGTAGATTTCGGTAAATTCGGTAGGTGAGTGAGAAACCTGGTTCAAACCCTAAACAAATGTGCTTTGCACGTGAGCACTTTATAGATTCGAGAGCTCAATCTGTGCAAGTCCCGCCTAAACCAAGAAATGGCCGTTCCCGGACTTGCTTCGGTCACAAAGTGGAGGAGAAGGGTTGATTTGGGGAGGGGAAGCAAAGAAAGGTGTTGAGACCGGAATAATTTGGGAGAGTAGTGTCTCGACTTGTATCGGAAAGTGAAAGCTTGGGAAGCTTGCAAGAGATGAAAGCTTTTTGGAGAGCTTACAAAGTTGCCTTTTCTGAGAGTGTAGTATTTTTTCCTGACCGAGACTTGTTGTCTGGTGGAAATAGGTAAGACCTATTTATACAAGTCGAAATTGAAACGTACCCTGGTCTCATGAAGGAAGAGAGTAAAGGGTGAAATAATGGGAGGAGGTGGTAACCGCATGGTGTTAATGGGTGAAAACATTTTCACCATTATTTCCTCATTTATTTGACCGCTTTATTCCTTTTCACGCTTTCTTAATGTGAGCGTAGTGTACGCCGCAAGTTGTGACCGCCAAACCAAAACCACTGGAAAGCATCCCCGGTTTGTGTTGATATCTCGAGTGTTGGTTGCACCTTGAGTGCAAGTGGCGCGCTAGTGGCGCGTGTGGCATGTGCCATTAGCATGTGCGGAATGCCCTTGTTGCGGGTTGTACTTGACGCAAGTGGCAATGCCGAGCTGCTAGTGGCGTGCGTGGCATGTGCGGAATGCCTTGGTGGTAGATTGTACGTTGAGTATAAGTGGCAATGCCAGAGCTGCTAGTGGCGCGTGTGGCATGTGCCAATGGCACGTGCGGAATGCCTTGGTGGTAGGTTGCACGGTTTGCAAGTTAGGCTACCAGCGTGTGTGTTTGGCATGTGCCAATGGCATGTGCGGAATGCCTTGGTGGTAGGTTGCACGGTTTGCGGAGTTAGGCTACCCGGCGTGTGTGTTTGGCATGTGCCAATGGCATGTGCGGAATGCCTTGGTGGTAGGTTGCACGGTTTGCAAGTTAGGCTACCGGCGTGTGTGTTTTGGCATGTGCCAATGGCATGTGCGGAATGCCTTGGTGGTAGGTTGCACGGTTTGCAAGTTAGGCTACCGGCGTGTGTGTTTGGCATGTGCGGAATGCCTTGGTGGTAGGTTGCACGGTTTGCAAGTTAGGCTACCAGTGACGCATGTTGGCATGTGCCAATGGCATGCGTGGCCGTTAGGGCCGTGGCCTTGGTAGGAAAAGCTACCAGCGAGCATGTTGGAATGTGCCAACGGCATGCTCGGCCATTAGGGTCGCGGTTTGGCAAGAAAGGCTACCAGTGACGCATGTTGGCATGTGCCAATGGCATGCTCGGCCATTAGGGTCGCGCCTTGCTAGGAAAAGCTACCAGCGAGCATGTTGGCATGTGCCAATGGCATACTCGGCCAATTTGGGTCGCGCCTTGGTAGGAAAAGCTACCAGCGAGCATGTTGGCATGTGCCAATGGCATACTCGGCCAATTTGGGTCGCGCCTTGGTAGGAAAAGCTACCGGCGAGCATGTTGGCATGTGCCAATGGCATGCGTGGCCGACTTGGCCTAGGTTGCATGGTTTGCAAGCCTAGGGCGCTATATTTGGCATGTGCCAATGGCATAAGCGGCTTGGAAATATGGCTTGTAGTACGTGTTGGCATGTGCCAATGGCACGTCGGCCGTGTTGACCTAGTTACATGTTTTGCAAGCCTAGGGCGCTATAGCGGCTTAGTTGGCATGGTTGCCAATGAGTGCGATATGCCAGGTTTGGTTTTGGCGTCGCTGCCATGGTGCACGGTGTGCGGCTTGTTTAGCATTGTTGCCATGGTGCGCAGTGTGCGGCTTGGTTTGGCATTGTTTCCATGGTGCGCGATGTGCGGCTTGGTTTAGCATTGTTGCCATGGTGCGCGTGTGCGGCTTGGTTTGGCATTGTTCCCCAGTGCGCGGTTTGCGGCTTGGTTTGGCATTATTTGCCATGGTGCGCAGTTTGCGGCTTGGTTTGGCATTGTTGCCATGGTGCGCAGTTTGCGGCTTGGTTTGGCATTGTTGCCATGTTGCGTAGTTTGCGGCTTGGTTTGGCATTGTTGCCATGGTGCGCAGTGTGCGGCTTGATTTTGGAATTAGGTTAAGTGGTTAAAACCCTAACTGGTATTTTGAAAAATACCTCTATTAATTATTTACACCTTGAGTTAAATGCTCTTAGTTAATGTGTTGCGGGTAACACTAGGTCATGGGGTTTTACGATTTTACCCCTTGTTTAAAAACCACCATCAACACCTGTAAATGGATGGATTTATCGTTCTTACCAAGTTTCCATCTTATAGTGGTCCACTCACGGCCAGGTTTCGATCTCGAAGCCAGGCTATGCCTCGAAGTTGCCAAAAAAGGGTTTGTTTAAGGTTTCACAGAATATTCCGACGGAATCTTACCTGTAAATGGATGGATTAATCGTTCTTACCAAGTTTCCAGCTTATAGTACTGGTCCACTCACGGCCAGGTTTTGATCTCGGAGCCAGGTTTAAATTGTCTTGCCGCTTGAAAGTTTCACGAGTTTTATGAATTATATGCACTAGGATTTTTCTTGATGTTCTCGATGTTACTCTGTGATTTCTTATTTTATCTCCACTGCCACTGGATCAGGTAATTGTGCACCATCTTAACTCTTATTTGATGCCGTTATCTCAAACCATGCACTGTCCGACGAAGATTTTAGGTTACTACTGGTTGTTTCAAACTGATTTTATTGTGAATCACATAACTTAGATATTTGTTGAGCTCTACATTTCCGAGTGGGAATCACATAACTGGTTTTCCTAGTCCTGTTAGCCTTAGGAACCGCTGAAGCCTCAATAAAAAGAGGCCTAATATTGAACCGTCCAACTTTATTATTTGATAAAGTTATTTTCTTAGTTATTGTTCTTCATCTAGTTTTGCTATGTTTTTTTGTGAATATATTGACTGCAACTTTTCAAAATTATTTTTTTAGTTACTGGTCTCTAGTTTTCATTGTTATTAGATCTTTAATCCAACTTATACGCTTCCGGTACGTTAGATTTCATTGGGTTTTCGTTATATACACTCATTATCATCCAAAACCCTAAATACCCAAAACCCTAGATACCTAAAAAGATTTCAGTCTAGAAGACTAGAAGTTAAACTTAGAGGCATATAAGAAGAATGAAGAAGGCCAGATGGGAGACCAACTGTTCTTTTAGAAATTCAATAACGAAGATTGTGCCGGCGGGGACCTTTCTCTCTGAGGATATTATGATCGCCATATTTACTTGTCTTCCACTAATTTCGATCTACAAGTTCAGATCTGTTTCAAAGGTATGGTTATCTATTCTATCAGACCCTTATTTCATTGCCAAATGGTGTAACTATAACAACACAAACAAGTCTCTCCTATGGATGCAATATCATCCAAGAAACTTGAAACATTATGCGTGTCCTAGTTCATATTCCCAGTTCATATCTAGACATGATGATGGATTTTCGTTTAGGTTTCTTATGCAATCTAAAAAAATTCAAGAAACATATATATTTTACACTTCGTCGGCTCTAGTAATGGTTTGGTACTTTGTTATACTGAAGGGAACTACAGTAGGAGGTATTACGTTTGTAATCCACTCACACAAAAATGGGTTTCATTTCCTTCACAAACCATTGCCCCGCATCGTCATGTCGGTGTTATTGGTTTCTTTTGTGAGTATGCATCACCCCACACCACCAGTTCTTACAAGGTTGTATGTATCTTAAATTTTGATGGGAAATTCTGTGCTGATATATTTTGTTCGAATTTGGGAAAATGGAAAATGGTTCAAGTTTCATGCCCTGATAATGTCTCATTGGTTGGTTATAATGATAATGCTGTTACCCATCATGGTGTTCTTTATTGGATTAACGCAGGAAGTAGTATCGTAGCTTACAATCTCAACAACCACGGAACGAATGGGTATCAGTGTAGTTTTATTGATTTGCCGGATGGATTTTGTCCTTGTCCTCAAATTCACGCTCTTGGGGAGTCAGAAGGCGTAATCTGTTACGCTACAATTCACAGAAGTGAAAGAACTTTGAGAGGTTGGGTGCTCAAGGAAGACAACTGGCAATTGTTGTACGAAGGTGTTGAATTACATGAAATCCTAATAGCGATGGATAATCGGAAACCATATACAAGTCATGCCTTGTGTTCTGCTAATCGAGTACAGCTTGTAGGTTTTAATCCAGTAGACCATCATGTTGTTTTGCTCAGTTGCTGGGACTACATATGGGAGTTCAATATACGAACCAGAAGATTTGAGGAGCTACGCTATCCTTCTTCGTTCTTGAATATCTCTACTAGATATGATTTTTGGGAGATCATGAAGCCATTTGTACTAAAGCCAATGCCAACAATAATTCCACCTCCTTCGTGGATAGACACTTCCGATTTTTGTGTTTGAGCATTTCTTGATCAGGGAAAAAAATGCTGATCGTGACCGTGTAGAGTACTTTTTTTGGGAAAAATTTGGTAAACCCTGACTCCGCCTTTTTGTATTATTTGAGTACTTTTGTTGATTTATTGTAGTTCCCTTAGATTTAGACTTATTGTTACCGAGCATTTTGATTTTCTGCTTGTTCACTGTGTATATTCCTATTCCCTGCATTCAATACAACTATTTCCTGAAATTATAAGACTCAGATATCTAGAGAACTCTCAATTAGAAAGTAAAAGGTTTAATATACACGGGTTTTGTGTGAAATTTCGGGGGATTTCTATAAAATTACGACTAAATGCCCTCAATGAGCCAATTGGAAAAACGAGGCAATTGCCCCTAATTGCCTTTACTTTGCTTCACCACTGGTTGAGGCTGCTATTAGGAGCTTTACTATTCACATTCCATGTACATAGCAGCATATAGCTGCAAGTATTCGACTTAGATTTAGAATTGGGGTGTCGAGTTTGTCCAATTCTTGTGCTCGCCATTTTACATATATTTGAAATGTGGGTGTTTGAATTATAGAATGTTCGTAGTGTCTAAGAAGGACTGGATGAATGAACCTGACAGATTTAGCAAAGTATTTAGAGAAGGGGTTAGATATTTCATTCAGTATGCAACCACATATGGTTTATCCAAAACAAATTGCCCCTGCCAATGTGCTTAATGTCGAAATGGGCATCGGCATGAAATTGACACAGTGAAGCAACATTTGTATTTGAGGGGTATCGACAGGATATATGTCACATGGGTTCATTTAGTCGTCAATTTTATAGAAATCCCCGAAGCTTCTGCACACAGAAGCTCCGACGTATATCAAACAGCTTTTACTTTCTGAATTGAGAGTTCTCTAGATATCTGAGTCGTATAATTTCGGGGAATAGTTGTGTTGAGTGCGGGGAATAGGAATACACAGTGGTACAAGCAGCAAATCAAAATGCTCGGGTAACAGTAAGTGCTAAATCTGAGGGAACTACAATAGATCGGCAAAAGCTGCTCAGGCTGATACAAAAAGCGGAGTCAGGGTTTTACCAAATTTTTCCCAAAAAAGTATCTCTGCAGTTGTCACGATCGGCATTTTTTTTTTTCCCTGATCAAGAAATGCTCAGGCACAAAAAAATCGGAAGTGTCTAGCCTTGCTTAAGGTGGAATCAGTGACCCGGCGTTGGCTTTAGTACAAATGGCTTCATGGTCTCCCAAAAATCATATCTGGTAAGAAGATATTCAAGAACGAAGAAGGCATAGCGTCAGCTCCTGTCAAATAGCCCCTACGGACTAACGTATATTGAGGCTTTCCCATATGTAGTCCCAGCAACTGAGCAAGACAGCATGATGGTCTACTGGATTAAACCTACAAGCTGCTACTGACAGCGGCAACACAAGGCATGACTTGTATATGGTTTCCGGTTATCCATCGCTGTTAGCATTTCATGTAATTCAGCACCTTCGCGCAACAATTGCCAGTTGTCTTCCTTGAGCACCCAACCTCTCAAAGTTCTTTCACTTCTGTGAGCTGTAGCGTAGCAGATTACTACGCCTTCTGACTCCCCCAAGAAGCGTAATTTGAGGACAAGGACAAAATCCAGCCGGCAAATCAGCGAAACTGCACTGATGCCCATTACGCTCCGTGGTTGTGGCTGTAAGCTACGATACTACTTCCTGCGTGGCTCCAATAAAGAGCTGCCATGATGGGTGGCAGCGTTGTCATTATACCCGGCCAATGAGACATTATCAGGCATGAAACTTGAACCATTTCCGACACTACCCAAATTCGAACACAATATATCAGCACAGAAATTCCCATCCGCGCCTAAGATACAGACAACCTTGTAAGGACTGGTGGTGCGGGGTGATGCATACTCACAAAAGAAAACCAATAACACCGACATGGCGATGTGAGACAGCGGACTCAGAAGGAAATGAGACCCATTTTTGTGTGAGTGGATTACAAACGTAATGCCCTCCTACTGTAGTTCCCTTCCGTGTAACAAAGTACCAAACCATCACACCGACGAAGTGTAAAAATATGTTTCTTGAATTTTTTTAGATTTGGTGGCTAAGAAACACTAAACGAAAATCCATCATCATGTCTAGATATGAACTGGGAATATGAACTAGGACACGTGCATAATGTTTCAGGGCTAACGGATGATATTGCATCCATAGGAGAAGACTTGTTTGTGTTGTTATAGTTACGCCGTTTGGCAAAATGAAGCGAGGAGTGCTGGTAGAATGAGATGGCCATACCTTTGAAACAGATGCAGGACTTGTAGATCGAAATTAGCAAGCCTTGGCGATCATATCCTCAGAGAGAAAGGTCCCCGCCGGCTTGCAATTCGTTCATTGAACATCTAAAAGAACGGTTGGTCTCCCATCTGGCCTCTCTTTCGTGCTGCTGTATATCGCCGCCTCTGAGCTTAACTTCTGGTCTTCACAGACTGAAATCTTTGAGGTATCTTCAGGTTTTGGTGTATTTAGAGGTTGCGGATGACAATGAGGTGTGTAACGAGAACCCAATGAAATCCTGGCGTGCCGGGAAGCGTATGGGAACGGATTAAAGATCTAATAACAATGGAACTTAGAGACCAGCCAACTAAAAATAATACTTGGAAAAGTTGCGGTCAATACTATTCACCAAAAAAACATGGCAAGACTAGATGAAGAACGGCTTCAGCTTCAAGAAAAACAACTTTGTCAAGTAATGGAGTTTCTGGACGGCTCCAATGTTGGGCCTCATCTTATTGAGGCTTCGGCGGTTCCTTAAGGCTAACAGGGAACTAGGAAAGCCAGTTATGTGATTCCCACTCAGAGGAAATGTAGAGCCTCAACGAGTATCTGCTATGTGATTCTAAGAAATCAGTTTGAAACAACCGGTAGTAACCTAAAATCTTCGTCGGACAGTGCATGGTTTGAGGATAACGGCATCAAATAAGAGTTAAGATGGTGCACACTTACCTGATCCGGTGGCAGTGGAGATAAAATAAGAGATCACAGAGTAACATCGAGAGCATCAAGAAAATCCTGGTGCACTATATTCATAAGGCTCGAAATCAGCGGCTGGAGTGGCTAACTGGCTCTTTGGCGATGGTGGACGTTACTACTAAGCAGGCTTATTGAAACGTTGTCCATCCGTTCTGTGGGCGATCGGAAGATGTTCTGTGAGCAAACAAACGCTTTTAACGGCGAAGATGCTGGCCGGACGGCGTCAATGTGGATTACTATAGATGGAGCTTATTGGGAAGCGTAAAATCCATCCATTTGAGTGTTGATGGTGGTTTTTAAACAGGGGGTATCGTAAAACCCATGATGAAGAAGTGTTACCGCAACACATTAACTAGGCATTTAACTCAGTGTATAAATAATTGTGGGAGTATTTTTCAAAATGCAGTTAAGTTGCCGACTGCAATTTAATTCCAAAATCAAGCATACCTTCTTTTCTCTTTAACAATACCAAACAAGCACAAACTACGCGGCTTTATGTGCAACAATGCAAACAAGCATAGCTGCCTGCTGACAATGCTATAAACATGAAAGCTAAGCATGGCAACAATCTTGGAAACCAAACAACAATATGGGGGTGTAGGCATAAGCAGCGCAACTTCAACGCGCCATGACGGCAATGCCAGGCAGCTTCTTCTTTCAGCAATGTAAACCAACATACACTGCACGCCATGTGGCACAGCAGCGTACCATGGCGGCTGACGTAAAATGGCGCATATCGCGCTCGTGCTGGCCATGCCAACTAAGCGCTATAGCGCCACAAGCTTGCAAACTGCCGGCTAAATTCGGCGCGACGTCTTTGCCGTTGACACCTGTTTTAGCGCTATCTCTTTATGTAATCGCGCCCTGCTGCAAACCATGCAACCAGGCAAGTCGTGCACCTGCCATTGGCTTTTTATGTAACATCTTGTGCTTTCCTATGGCGACTAATGGCGATAGCTTTATGCCAACATCTTTATTTATTAGCTCCTACCAAGCGCTGATGAAATGTGGAGTATGCACCATTGGCTTTATGCCAACATGCTAAGCTGTCTTTCCTAACTGGCGCGATGCCGACGGCACATGCTGACATGCGTCAGCGGCCTTTCTTCACCAAGCCGCGACCTATGGCCGAGCATTACGTTGGCACATGCCTGACATGCTCGGCCCCAGTAGCTTTCCTACTGCGGCTACTGATGCGCAGTATTGGCATGCCAGCATGGATCAGCGCCAACTGGCCTGCGGCCTACCACTTAGCTCGCTAACCAAACACTGTATTTGTGGCTAACTTTTGCAAACCTGTCCCCGTAAGGCATTAACGCATGCCATTGGCACATGCCAAACACGCATTTGTCAGCCCAACGCAGGCCGACCTACGCACATGCCATTGGCGCATGCCAAGCGACTGGCCAGCTAACTTTAGGCGATGCAATACCACCAGGCGACCATACATGCCGACGGCTTTTTTGCAACGTTTAACAAACCGCAGGCATTCGCTGCGTGCCGATGGCATGCCACACGGCGACTACGGCATTGCCGCCTCAGCGTGCAATCTGGGCATTCGCGCATGCTGCGCTGCGCCAGCCGATGCGGCATTGCCGCTGCTTCGGCTACAACCGCCTTCATCGCACGTATGTGGCATGCCCTGCGGCGCCATAACAGCAGCCGCGCCCGCAGGTGCAACCAACACTCGAATATCAGCAAAGCGAGATGCTACTATTTGTGATCACAACTGCGGCGTACCTCCGCATTAAGCGTGAGAACAAAGCGTCAAATAAACTGAGAAATGGCAGTGAAATGTTTTCACCCATGCTGTGAACCCCACCACCTCCTCCCCATTTCACCCTTTACTACTGCTGCTCATGGACGGTGCGTTTCAATTTAGACAATAAATAGGTCTTACTCTTCACTAACAAATTGAAAAACTGCTGCACTCT
Organism: Papaver armeniacum; assembly: GCA_023531295.1. NCBI lineage: Eukaryota > Viridiplantae > Streptophyta > Magnoliopsida > Ranunculales > Papaveraceae > Papaver > Papaver armeniacum. Next base: position 3,838 of record JAJJWW010011701.1, on the reverse strand, counting down.
CGAGAAAGGCAACTTTAAGCTCTCCAAAAAGCTTTCATCAAGCTTCGAAGCTTCCTTCGATACAATCGAGACACTACTCTCGAGAGGTGTGCAGTCGCCGATTTTCTTTGCTTTCCTCCCCCAAATCGGCCAGCTATCCTCCCGCTGTGAGCGAAGCAAATAGGCGACCGATTTATTGGTTTAGGCGGACTATGCAGATTGAGCTCTCGCCCGATCTATAGAAAGTGCTCGCGTGCGGCACATTTGTTTAGGAGTTTGAGGCGGTTACTCACTCACCTGCCGCATTCACCGCGAAATCGGCGAGCATTTTCACCCATAAACGATCGGCTGACCACGGCGGAGGATGATCTATCGGCTACAATCTCGGGCTGTGCGATCTCGTTCTTGAACCGGTCAAGATGTGAGGGTGCCCCGCCAGCTACCCTTTCGATCGACCATTTGAACGACGACCACGTGCAAAACACGCGGCGGCTGAAGGCTTCGACCGAATACTACCGGCTGATGAACGCGGCGATCAACCCGGTGACATTACGGTGCAAAACTACGCGGCGGCGAGAGGCAACCGGCTGGTGAGTTTGCTGGCGACTACGGCTGGCGGCTTGCTTGCGGCAAGCCGCTGCTACGCGGAGAGAGGCGAGTGTTTACGTGTGGTAAATTTAGATTGGTGCGTTTGTTTTTGGGTTGTAATAGGCGCCGCCTGTGCGTCTTGACCTGACCTTTAGCACATCATAAAGCAATATTTAAATGTCAGTTATATTATCAAAACCATTCATCCATAAATAATCAATATAAAGCTTTACATTTATCTATCAGCAAGAAATCGGACAAAACCATAAACTTGGTAGCTTTATTTGCCTTTTTCAAAAAAATCACCTACCATCTGCTATACTTTGCGCAATAACAAATACTGTCTATTAGCAGAGACCTGCGACACTGGCAGATTATTTATGATGAAATATTTCCCACAGGGTTATGAAGGCATGCCTGAACTCTGATTCCCAGCTACAAAACAATGAAGTGAAGCTGGGTATAGGCGAGATATCTTGCCTGTAACACCATGGCGTGACAAGATGCGGGCTGTAACCCATTCATAAGCATAACACTTTAATTTGAATGGGAAAGGATTTCACTGTTTGGCGGAAGAACTGGCTGACCCATGTTCATCAACCTACACCAAGCGACACCACACCATGCGAAATCCCAAGCGGCGATCCACGCAGAATCGCGCCCGATCCCAAACGATCGGCGCTCTGGCCTTCCCGGATCGCAACAGCTTACCGGCAGCATGCGGCAGCTTGCGGGCGCTTTCGAGCGCGCCCGGTACGGTACGCATGCGCGCAGCGCATCGCCGCGATCTCCACACTTTGTGCTAGCGATTGCATGTAACATCTTCGCGCCCTTCGACATCCTAAGCCCTTCGCTGGCGCGCCGTAGCTCGGCGCCGTGATCAAGGCCGTCATCTACGCACATTGCTATGATCACGGTGCGAGCCACCACGCTAGCGATTTCTTCAAGCATGAAAGCTCCAACCGTCACCCGGCTTCTCCACCATCGAACAGATCTTTGGTCGACGACCTCCTAGCACTATTGATTAGTGGCGGGCAACGTTATAGATGAAGAGAAAGAGGAACAGCGTTAACTTGAAGCAGCGACAAAGGAGATAAACAATCAGCTAAATCACGTGAAGATCGAGGCTTAACAGCTCTCTGAGAGTTCGCGAGGCCTGGTAGACAGCCCGCAAAGCTAAATGCGATGTGAATTCTATATTTGCCAGGCATAACATCAAGACATGGTGCATCTCTCAACCGCCTTTGCGCTCGAAGGCGGCGTTTCGGCATTCCCAAACCTGGCCTCTCCTGAAGCGCGATCGGCGTGCGGCGAGACTCAGCTCTTTCTGACCAGAAGTGTCGAGATTTGTGAAACGTGGCGGCGGCTCGACCAAGTATTGGCCGTCAGAGGCCTCGGAGATTGCGAATGGCGTTTCAGCCGAGTATATCTCGCATCAGCGTTCTCTCGGCCTGCGGCAATGTTCTCGGCGGCGGTGCCATCAACAGGTCGGCAATGCCACTCGCTTCTGGAGGAGCCGTCGCCCTCCCCTCGGAACGCGAATCACCGGCCGGCCAATGTAATAGTCATGGACACAACACAATCCGTCTGCGTAAAACTCGTGATCATGAACCCGATTCGCTGAAGCTTAGCATCGGTAATCCTTTCGTCCGCGGAAGCTCTCGTCGGCGGAATACACTGTTACCGCGACAATCTCGGGCGGTATCTCCCCGCAAGCTGACCTTTCATTCGTTGATACCCGACGGCGGCTGTGTTACTACAAAGATGAAACAAATGAAACCGCGAAGCGGGATCTCTGTGGCCCTTCAGCTGTCGAAGATGCGAAGGCGATCCTGTCGTGCCCCTGGCCTTCTTCGGCTGCGTCGTCTGCGGCTTCAACACTGCGGCGAGCCGCTGATCTTTGCACTATCGAGTATGTCATCATGTAATTCTGAGCATCGGTATCACATACAGAAAGAGCTGCGGCTAGGCTTATGTCCGTGGAGAGAGAATTCAAGCGATGTGGTAGGTCATGCATGGGGGCTACCGGCGTAAGATGTTTTCACTCCCTCAACAGTGTCTTTCAACATCATCCTTATCGGCACTAGAATTCAACATCGAATCATGCATGTGCGCAGCGAACTCAAGCTGCCCGGCGTTACGTTGCGTATTCATCCATTCCATCATGTCAAACAGTAACCGAGTATTGCATCATTTAAATGGATAGAGCCTAGGCGATCTCCCAAGCTCCTGCCGGCAGTCGGCTGGGTGAAAGAAGAGGAAGCATTGGAGTAAATCTGGAGTGGAGCTGCTCCCAGCAGGTGTCCTGCTTTCCATTTGGCGTTAAGTATGCCGTCGATCAAAAGAAACATGCCGTGTATTCTTCCCGGGCAATACTGTTGGATCTCAGCGCAAATCGAACCTCGCGGCTGGCCGGTGAAAGATGATTAAGTATCTGCGTGACATGACAAGGAAATCAACAAACCCTTTCTCAAGCGAAGAAGACTATTTTGGGTATAAACGGAATCTTAAAGGAAAGAGGCGTGAAGAACATAACGACTAAATTTTAGCATGAATGTGCCTGGTGAAATAGCGGTGAAGCGAGATGAAACTTTCGCTATCGAAGGAACTCCTCCTTGTTTACATCGAGTCCGCATGCGACATCAACGCATGGCTCACGCATGCGTCGATCCGATCTGGCACAATGGCAACTGCGTGTGAAATTACGCGGCCACCAATCGCGGCCGACTTCAGCCAATCCCAGCACAAGCTGCGACTCCACACCTGGCCGGTCCCGGCCGCTGTCGACCTTTCTCGCGCCAGCTCCCAGCGTCGCTGCGCTCTGCGATATTGCCATTTGTGCAAATGCCGGTGGGGTGGAAGCCTCGACATGAAGATACTCTCAATTCTCTTTCTTGTTTGTTGACGATGGTTGTGCCATCTTAACTCTTACCTGCAGCAGCAAAACCCTTGTTCGAAGCTAACGAGGTTATATTGATGATGATTTTAAACAAGAATAAGCGTATTGCTTGACTTGTGTTACCACTTAACACATTAACTAAGAGCATTTAACTTTCAGTGTAAAAAATGAATAATAGGGGTATTTTTCAAAATGCGGATTAGGGTTTCGATACAGAACCTAATTCCAAAATCAAAGCGCTGCTAGCACCGCGGCAACAATGCCAAACCAAGCCGCTGCTGCGCACCATGGCAACAATGCCAGCCAAAGCGCGCCGCTGCGCACCATGGCAAAAGCGATACTTAAACCAATAGCAAGTGCGCACCATGGCAA
>JAJJWW010011700.1:0-99080 GCA_023531295.1 Papaver armeniacum | reverse complement strand
TGTGGGAATTATATAAATGCCATCCGTTTTCACGAGCTTCAAAACTACCCTTATGAAGCAATAAAAATACCCCTCCCTATCCAAAGCCCATCAGGGGCCCATTTAAAATTCGGTGAGATTAATTAATTTTCTTTATATAATTAATGATCATAAACTAAAACTACACTCATTTATTTTTTCTTGCAGAGAGTCAGATGTTTGCCGAGAAAATCTTTTCGAAAAATCTATGAAGTTTAATAATTTCTTCAAATTTCATTTCATCTTCTTATTCCCTTTTCTAAATCTATATTTCAAAGTTTAATCGTTAGATTGATTAAATTTGAGATCTGAAATTGTTATTACATTATTAATGATTTCAACCGAAATTATCTGCCGATATATAATGTTGATTAGTTGTTGATGGTGAAAATTATGATATTTTACATTTCAATTTGTAGTTTGTAAATCTTGATTTCTAAATTAAATTTTTTGGTTTTTTGTATGTTGCAGAACGATTGGAAGTTTAATACATGTTATTTGATTACTTGATTGATTTGTTCATTTTATTTGAATTCGAAATCATTATTCAGCATCTCAAACAGTATTATTCAATCTTCAATCTTCTGGTTTTTGATTTTTTGAATTTCTGTTGCTTTACTTTACATAGTATGCATCGAATTATTATAAATATATTCAAGTAACATATTATGACAGTTTTAGTCGCTTCATGTTTCATAGATTTTTCATAGCTTAACACTACCTCCGCATTATTTGATCAATATTGGTTGTCGATGCGCTTGTCGCTTCAACTTACTGCTGATGACATCGGATAATTTTTCTCATTATGTTTTGTTGTTGTTTATCAGGCCAACATTGTCACATTTAGTTAGTAGATAATTATTTGGATAATACTCATTGTTTGAATTAAACTCATTGTTTATATTCTCCAGTTTACATATCTAACGTTTGACATTGAATATCTTTCAATGATAGCTGCTAAGGTGACGTTGTGACTCATCTGAATTTGTATCTTAGGTTTGGTTGACTTTTCTTATGATTTATTGCAGAATTTTATCAAGGGCATGTATGTTAAATGTAGTTTTTCATATTCTTAGTTTACATTTGCACCCACGCAGAATCGCGATAAACGTGAAACATATATGATGATGTTTTATCTTGTTTTTGTATTACGGTCCTTCAATTTCTTTAATAAATTTTCATTGTGATACTAAAATGTACCATATTCGATTATTTCACAGATCAACATTTGGTTGTTGATACGAGGTTTGTTGTCATCAACTTTCATTGTTGATGCAAAAACTCCCATAAATTTAATGATTATGGTTGTTATGTGTTGTTTTGTTCATATCAAAGGTTGTTCATTCGGGTTTTGTTGGATCAACTTTCATTATTGATGCAATAACTTGGACAATTTCCAGTCATTATTGTTTAGGATATCGTTGTTTTATTGTATCAACATTGGTTTGTTGGGATGCATTAAGGGTGTCAACATTGTTTATTAGATTTGTTGATCCATTTGATTATTTTATTGTTGCAGGTCAAAGATGGCTGTTGCGAGAGTTCACTTTATCCAATTTGACCTTATCGATGCTGTTGGAGTTAACTACCGCTGTCAATGAGTTGATTAGTGTGGTCAAAATTACGCCTTATATCCCTCAAGACCTCGTAATTTTTGGTTACACCGTTGATGGAATTTCACATGTGATTAATCACGATCTTGAGTTGAGGTTTTTTTCACTATTGTATCTCCAAAGGTGATGCGGTGAAGTTTAACATCCTTTATCTTTTGTTGTTGATGCCGCTCTCAGTTCTTCTTCTCGTTGGTCCTTCTTCGTCATCATCAAGTTGTGTTTCAAATAATGATCTTGCCGTTGTAGAAGATTTGATCAAGATTCACTATGGTCGGGGAAAGGGTCCCCCAAGTCGATGCTTGGGCAAACATCTTAACTGAGTAGGGCAGGTTTTGATAATAAAATCCATTGTCGTGATAGTGTTAAGAAGCATGAATATCATAGTGGTTACAAACTTCCACGTACGTAAGAGTGACAAGACAATGCTATAAAACACCGTCTGTTTTAACCATGAAACTCAATCTTGTAAGTGGAGGTTTCGGCAAAGGTTTCTCAATTCTAATGGTGTGTTTCAGCCAAGACGTTTAACTAGGGATCATGCATGTGATTTAGCTTCTTCTGATCCAGCAAAAGGTCGGGATGACGAAGTCTTTTCTAAAGGATATCTTAATTGATGAATTCCTTTACATCAAAGAAGAAAAAGACTGCAAAATGATAATAAAGATTTGCTCCATCGGGAGATGGTATTGATCTCTCGTATAGTCAGGCATACCATGGGTTACAAGTTCACTAAAGATTATCTTTGGGGTGATGATATCAAGTCATATTCGGATTTTGTTTGGTATAAAGACTCAATTGAACATTATAATCCTGAAGCCGTAAAGTTTGAGTATGATGGGTGATACGGGCGCTTTGAGAGGTTTTTTGTCGCTTTCCAAGCTTCAACATCGGATTCAATAAAGTACTATCGTCCGATGTTATTTATTGATTGCACTTTCCTCAATGGGAAGTTTAAGGGAGGTCTTATGGTTGCTTGCGGAAAACCGGTAACCAAGGTATGTTTTTTAATCTTTTTTCTCTTCTTTTAAGTATTAAGTGTTTCAATTTTAGTTTCGAATCACGATATCCTTCGGATTTCAATTCTATGAATCACATAACTTTGTTCATCCCATAATCATTTGTTGTTTGATCACATAATAATTATTGTTGATGCATTATATCCCCGTTTTCAAAATGTTGTTTGTTTATCCCATTATTGCAGGTTGTTGACCACTTTTTTCTCGTATCAACTCTTGTTGTTGTTCCATAATTTGCATTTGTTGATGACATAACTTCTTTTTTGCTGAATTGTTGATGACATAATTCCAGTAATTCCCACTAAATGCAAAGCTTGTTGATACCATAATTGTTGTTGATCCCATAATTGGGTTGTTGACCTCTTTTGTAGTTGTTGATACCATATTTTGCAGTTGTTGATACCATAATTTCTGTTATGAATCATATTTTTCAGGTTGTTGATACCGTAATTTGCGTTGTTGACCTCTTTTTTGTAGTTGTTGATACCATAATCGCAGTTGTTGATACCATAATAGTAGTTGTTGATCACATAACTACCGTTGTTGATCCCATAATTTTTGTTGTTGTTGACCCATTAACTTGTTCATGGTTATCGGCTTGTGTGTTACTCTTGAATCTTTTTTTTTTCTAGAGATCTTTCCGGCTTGCTTTTGGTATTGTACCTTGCGAAAATTGTGACAGCTTGGGAAATGGTTCTAACCAACTCGAAGGGTATTATTAGTGAAGATCGTGGCCCATTGACCATCATATCGGACCGTGGAGCTGGCCTTTTGAAGCATGTCCTCTAGTCTTTCCAAAAAGCTTTTCCATTCTTTTGTTTGTACCTGTGAAAGGTAATGTTCTTGCTTCCCAAAGGGTAAGAGCAGCAAACCTATGAAGTTGTTTGAAGAGTGCTACACTTGCCTTAACAAAGAGAAATTTTTTGCCGCTACCAAGAGTTTGAGCAATCTCAAGCTTGATTCAAGATTGATTGGATGGTGAAGATTCCATTTGAGAACTGGGCAGCTCATGCTTTTCAAGGAGAAAGGTGGGGTGAGAACACCTCGAATATTGGGCAGAGTTTTAATAGTGTTATCAATCATGAGAAGCTACTCCCAACACTAGAGCTTGTGGATTGTATTCGTGCTTATGTAATGGAGAAGAACTCGAAAGGTTGGTGTTGTCTAGTAAGTGGAATTCAGGACTTACACACGGATGCAAGTAGACTCAACAAGAGGATTACCAAAAGACTGCGTTTCTACAAGTTTAGAAAGAGCAAGTGATAAAGTATTTGAAATAATTTCTCCCACTTGGTAAGCATATGGTGGATTTGGATGCTAGGACATGTACTGTGGTGGTGGCGACATAGTTTCCCTTGTACTCATTCCATGAAAGCTATGTTGCGGATTGGGAAGACGAACTTTACAAGCACATCGATCAGTATTATACCACCGAGTACTACAAAGGTTTGTATGCTCGTCCTATCTATCCTATTCCCGACCATGAGAGGCCGCCTAAAATTAATGAAGAAGGTTATGTCCTACCTCCCAATGGTGGTCGAGCATCAGCGGAAGGCCAACTGCTTCAAGGTACATGGTTCTCGAGAGAAAGTTCGCAAGAAGAGGAAGTGTGGTCGGTGTGGAAGACTTGCCTTCCACAACAACCGTAGATGTCGCAGACCCCCTTTGGCTCCTCGTGGCACCAAGTGTTTTGGGATTCTAACTCGAATGATCAACTTCTTGAGGATAATGTTGTTAAAGTTTTACCGGATGATTTACTATTTCTCCGAACTCTTTTTTTACCTTTTTATGCTAGTTGTTGAATGATCAACATGGATTTTAGTTATCTTTATGCTTTCTATATTTTTTTTTGTTGGATTTCTTGTGTTTTTAATGACATACATTCTCTATTATTTTGTTTAGCAATGTCATTCTTGTCGGTTTATGTCAGGCTTGCAGGTTTACGCTTTTTTTTACGGAAAAAATACTATATAAACAGATCAACATATCAATGTTGATGCAAGTCGAGGTATCAACTTTCAATGTTGATGCCCCATTACTTGGATCAAGTTCCATTTGTTGAGGCTTGCTGAAATGAAAAAATTTGCATAGTTACAAGTTAACTACTTTATCTGTATTCCTCGCAAGCTTTTACTATGTAAATAGTATCAACATGTTAATGTTGATCAAGTCATGGTATCAACATTCAATGTTGATACCTCTTAGTGCATCAACTTCCATTGTTGATGCCTACTGAAAAGAAAAAAATTTCATGGTTTTATCTGTATATATTCAAGTTGATATCATGAGCTGAGCATACCTGTAATTCTTACTACCAAGACCCATTCACTCTACTTTATGTGAAACCAATCAGTTATTCATCAATTAATTTTTTGACCCATTGTTTTTTGGTAACAACTTCCATTGTTGATACCAAAAATGTATCAACTTCCATTGTTGATGCTCAATAAAAATAAAAAAAAATTCATGGTTTTATCTGTATTTAGAAGTTAACTCAATTAGCTGATCATACCTGCAACCTGTACAAGCAACATTCATTTACTTTCATAACCAAACCATTCATTAACTTGATAATCACTTTAGTAACTAATAGTAATATTAATTGATAACAAACTAGTACTAAACACATCCTCCAAATAAAAGATGTGTTTTCAAACTAACAGTTTAAATAAATTAGCAGACCTACACAGAGCAACTAAATTAGTTACCAGCAAATGTTAAACTACACCTAAGTGTGTTTGCTCTAATCTAATGGTTCAACCGAATCTTGTAGGTTGATAACCTCTTCGACCGAGTCTGTAATTTCTTGTACTTGCTTACCATCTAATGCTTCAACAGAATCTTGAATGTTGAGTACCTCTTCAACTGAGTCTTTAAGTTGCAAAGTTGGTTGCCATGCATTCAATTCAGATAACATTCTGGCAGTAATCTTTGCTCTCTTCCGGTTTATGTTCTCATGGTATTGTACCTTGTTACCATCTAAATCCCAGCAATCTCCACGCTTCACCAAGCACTTTATGAACAAGCAGACGTGCATTGCGCAGTCCAAACCCTGTTGCGCTGGTACCGGGTAATGGTCTAACTTTGTAATTACCTGTCCATCTGTCTCAACATCTTTTATACCCATTTCGTTCAGGACTGGAGTCAGAGTTTGTACCATGACATTGTACTGCTCGTTGTATCGTCTGTAGTGATGAATGGTGTTGAAGATCAACCATCTTCCACGTATCAACGCAAGAAGTACCCGATGGAAGGGTTTCCCGTCCATCTTGTAGACACATCGATCATCAATATTGCTTCACTCTTTGTCATGCACCGGGTATCTTTTCCTCAAGTTTGCCGGAATCTTAGTTGATTCCACTTTCTCAGATATCCCCGCTAGCTACTGCACCCCCTCATTATTTGTCGCATCATTTTCTTGGCGCTTAGTTTGTTTTTGACTGATAACAACAATAATTCATTCATTTGTTCATCATAATTTTATGTAACTAGTTATTCAAAAGATGTTAAGAGTTGTTACTTACATAAGCATTTGAATTCGGAATTAAGTGCTTCTTCCCATAGTATCTTTTGGGCTTAGATGGATTTTCCATCTTGGAATTCAGCAAGACAGTCTTTTGTAATAATCAACTATCTCAATTGTTAATGTTGATGTTGTTCATTAGAAATCGGAGATGCCTTCCAGCCGACCCACTCTTCTTGTTCATTGTCGAAATAAAAGGTACACGCTTTGGTACTGCATTTGCAAAGTTTATGTTATCTCCTCACATTACATAACATATTAATGTTGAAGTATTATTATCTTGACATTACATATCGGTCAAATTCTAATCGAACTTGGTTATTATCATGGCATCAACTTTCATTGTTTATGTCTATGAACAAACAGAAATTTGTTTCGAGTTACATACCATTCTGTTGCTTGCTCAAAGAATGGACCAATGACCTTTTTTTCTTCCTCGGTGCAGATTCCTAGAGTTTGAGGTCTTATGGCTTATTCAGCGGTATTGGCTCGAGGTGGCGTCTCATCAACGTAATCATCAAGGAGGTGAATAACTGCATCCTCTTTTTCTTCAACACCTCCCCCTTTCTTCTTTCCTTTTTTCGCTCTGGTTACTGCTCTGGTCCTCTCCTTCACATTAACTGGAGGTGTGTATTTATCTGGCGCATTCCTTGATGATCTTGTGTTATACCTCCTTCCTCTTCCAACAGCTTCATACTGATTCAGTTGGGCCATCAATTTCATCCAATTCGAATAGAACTTTAAGGCCTTCCAAGACATTATCGTCACCTGTTTTTATTGTAGGAGTATATTCTGTTTGTTGTGATGGATCATCTTCCATCTCTTTTGCATCGGCAGGAGTATAAATTTCGGCGTGGATCGCATGAAGCTTGGACCACCGAAGTTTGGGTAGTACTGTAAGGAAATAATCCGATTAGATTAACATGTAAGAGTCATATTTAAACAGTATCAACATATCAGTGTTGACTCATTTTTTTTTGGAATCAACAATTGTTGTTGATTCTTTTATTGTTATTAAGAAGGAATCAACAATTGTTGTTGATGCTATCTCATGGCATCAACTCCTGTTGTTGATACAATTTTTTATGTTTATCAACTGTTGTTGTTGATCTATATAACATTGCGACATTAGCATTATAACCAAAAATAAAACTAGCATTTTATCTCTAGCATTACAACAGAATTTTATATGTTCATTTGTCATAATGAAAGAACCTAAACTGAAACTTGTATAATCAAAATTATCAACATACTTTTGCATAATCACAGTTGCATACATTTTTTCAAATTGTGCCAAGCTGAATTACTGAATAGTACCTGTAGGGACATTACCTGATTTCTCTGGAAGTATAGCCTTAATTGGAGGAGTTGAATAAACAAGTACATCTCCCACCATCTCCACTTCTTCCATGTTTGTTCTCTTTTCTTCATTATCATCTTCTTTCGCTTGAGCTGCTTTACCAATATCTCGCAATCACATTAGCAATCAGAGATTCACTTCTCATTTGAGTCTGCAACCACATTAGCAATCTATGGATTTACTCTCTCATCGAGTTACCAAGATCTGGAACCACATTAGCAATCCAAGATTTGCTTCCTCTTGTCTTCTTTTTCTTCTTTTTCCCTAAAGCATGTCCCATCCTCCGACTTTTGCCAATAAATTTGGGTCTATTTGTACATTGACATTCAATCCACTCGATAACCCTTTTTAAAGCTTTTCTGCAAATCAGCCACCTCCATCCGAAAGTGACATTGCCATTTGACTTGATTCTTCTTCTTCTTCTTCATTCAAGTCGTCTTCATCCTCGCTTTAAGGTTTCAACTCGGTTTCCATCTCAACCGACGACCGATTTCTAGAAGGTTCTTCATTTGTATTCTCCAAATTAGTTAAAGCGGTCTTAATCATAGCATTGATTTCCTGTTGAGTACTCTCGACGTTTCTCTTGCTTTTTGAGATTTTTCTCCTTTTCTTCCCATTGCTTCACTTCTATAGCAATTTCATCAAGTCTCGCTTTATCCTCAGGCTTCAAATGCATCATGTCCTTGTTGTTGTCAATAAGTTTCTTCATGAATATTATGTTGCTCATTGATTTAGTCGCTTGCCCCCTCCTTTCATATGTTATCTCACAGTTTGTCAAGTAGAAGATTAATGTTTTCCTCTATCGATTCTCATTCCTATGCCTCTCTACTTCCAACTAGCGTGGCTGGTGCTAACATGTCTATCAAATACATGTCTTCTTCATCACCGGATCAACAACATCTTCATGAACACCGCAAATCGACATAAAAATACGCTTAGCATAATATTTTTTCCAACTTTATAACCATAATATATATCTTTCCACGAGGCGTAGCCTTCCAGTGATTTTGCGATACTAAGACCGAACTACATGTTAGATATGATGCCAACTATCATTATTGACACAAAATAGAATGTGGCGATTTAAATTTCTCGTGTAAACATTTGTTGTTGACTCCAAGAAATTGTATCAACTTCTATTGTTGGTACACAAAATATATATTTTTGATTACATTCATTTTTGGGTCAACTTCCATTGTTGACATAGATTCAATAAGTGTGCAAGTATAATCTGTATACATACAAATGCTCCCTAAACCGGTATCAACTTCCATTGTTGACACAAGTATAATTATTATAATCAAGATACATTTGTGTATCAACTTCATTTTGTTGATACACTAACTTTGTTTGTTGACTCCCTAAACTGGTATCAACTTCCTTTTTGTTGACATGATAAAAAGTGAAATCTATTTGAAATATAAATTGAGTAAACAAATATGTTACCTTACGAGTGAACCAAGTCATGTCCATGGTATCTCCACATTTCCCTTGAAATTGTTTTACTAGCTTCTTTGCGATTGCGTGTTGGCTCCATCTCATGAATCTTGGTGTTGCGGTTTCAAAATTTGTCCTCTTTGGCACACGAATTTTTCCGTATGTTCATTGAGAACCAATCACATACAGAGAATCAATGAGGGTTAGTTTGACGTACGGTATGCATTTTACTATTTTCAAAAATAAACATTATATTAAATGAACTTTTTCTTTTTTTTTTACTCTAGCAGAGAATTGTGCAAACGAGAACACTTCCATTCTTTCCTTTCGCTTTCCAATGTATTTAAGCAGATAGGTTACTATGTGATCCGCCATTGACACTTTGTCCATGTTCAAAATATAAGGAAGCCAATTCTTTGCAAGTCCTTTTGCACCAGAATCTGGAAAGAAGACAAGCTAACGCACAGCCATATAGCAAATAGTCTCACAAAATGTCAGGTCGGGCCCGGTCCTCGGCGGCAGCTTTTGGTTTGCGCTCAATTTCGACTTATTTATTTTATCACTCTTATGTTCTTCTTCTTCCCCTCCGAACTTGTTCTTAAACCATGTAGTGACTACATGATCATTTTTTTCTTCGTAAACCTCTTCAACTCCTCACTCTCGATGACCCTTTTTATCTTGAAGATTAATGAAAAGTCTCGTTGGCTCTATTTTGCACCGATAAGAAGTTTTCTTTTTCCAAACCTGAATATCTTCTTTTCTTTATCGAATGCTCCAATAAGTAGTCAGTATTGCTGTGACAATTTTGACTAACCACTTATCATTTGTTGCATCGATCTCTTTTCCCCGTGTAGAATGGTCTTATAAATTCCTAGAACACACATTCCTTTAGTGCTTTTTCCATTCTTGTTATCTCCTCCTACTTCAAACAACTTTGTATAGAAAGTTGCACATTTCAATCAATGGTATTAGACATGATTTGAACTTCGTTCGCTCTTCCTACTTCGACTTTGCATACACGCAACTCATTCATTTATTTTTATATTTAATATAGAAATGAACTTAACTATATTACGTATATATAACTCAAATAAAAAATAATGTATAAAGTTTTACCTTGTTTGTTCTTCCTCTGTTTCGCCTTCTGCGTCTACTTGTTGTTGTTCTGATTCTGAATATGATTCTTCATCCTCTGAATCATCTTCAACCTCCAGCTTTTTCTTTCCTTTACGTGCTTCTGCTTGTTGTTCATTGTTCTTATTCTTCTTTCCAGTGCTTCCTTTTCCTGGTCATTCTTCTTATTGGTCTCCCTCTTTCTTTTGTTGCTTTAGCTCTTTGACTTTCTTGTTCCGATTCGTCTTCTTCCGAATCTACTTCTGGTTCTTCATTTCTCACGCTCTTTCTTTTTTAACAACGTCTTGCTCTTTATCAACCAACAAATCGCTTGTTCACTCTCTTCTTTTTGTGGCTACATCTTTATTACTGTTGTGAATTATCTTCTTATGTACTCTTCGAATTTAACCTTGGTGATCTTCTCACTCCTTTCATCTATTTTTAAAACAACATTAATTTTGTCAAAGATTCAATAATCTCAAGATTTTTAAAACAACATTAATTTTGTCAAAGATTTATTGTTGATACCATCAAGTGGTATCAACTCCCGTTGTTGACAACAATCTACTTGTATAATTCACATGTTGATACCATAATATTGGTATCAACTTCTATTATTTATTCCAAAGATATGTGGTCAACTATCGTTTCATACTAGAGATATTTTGTTGATCTCATGTACTAGTAACTTCTGTTGTTGACACCAACAACAAACAACAATACCTTATTTAGTGCATATCTATCCTTATATGAAACAGAACAAACTTCAAAACAAATTATTCTATTCTATAACCAAAACGAGTTTATTACATGACATTATTTGGTAAGTTATTAGTTTTATGTTCTCATCATTCATTTATAATCACTAACAACAATTACCATATAGTCTTAGACACTAGTTTCATTACCATATAGTCTTAGATACTAGTATTATATCTCTAGCTTCATTCATTCAACAAGTAACAAGTTCATGGCTTATTCATTATTTATACCTCATAAGCAAAGGATATCAACTCCTATTATTTCACCTCATCTGTTAGCATCAACAATTGAAACATCGACTCCTATGCTTATTCATTTTAATTTTACGAACCCAACATCATACATACAACAAAGCATTTCAAGGCATTTTCGTGTATCAACAAAGCATTTCATGGTATCAACAAATCATTTCGGTGTATCATCAAAGAATTTCAGGTCATCAACAAAGCATTTAACCTCATAACAAGGATATCAACTCCTATTTTATCACCTCATCTAAAGCATCAACAATCAAATTGGATATCAACATCGACTCCTATGCTTATTCATTTGAATTTCATATAACCAACATCAATGAAACCGAATTTAAGTTATCAACTCTAATTGTTGATATCATACATACACAAAGCATTTTAGGGTATCAACTCTAATTGTTGACCCCATATATTAACATCAACAACAACCGAAAGTGTGACTAATTGAAGAAATTGTTTCTTACCTCTTTCATTTGAAACCGCAACTTCAAAACTCAAAATCAACTTCTAACCTAAAATCAAAATCAATGAATTAGATTCAAAACTAAGTTCATACCAAGTTAAATCAAACACATAAGAAGCGAGAATTGGTCATAAATCGTACATGCAACAACATTTTTTTCGAAAAAATAAATCAATTTCTAAAACCTAAGAAATCTACTTCAAAATTTAAAAAACATCATCGGAAGGAAAATCTTGATTAGATACCAAACTAACAACATACCAAATCAAATCATACATATTAGGAGCGAGAATTGATGATAAATCATACATGCAACAAAAAAAAATCCGAAAATTAAAACTGATTTGAAAACCGATATCTCAAAATCGTAAATCGTAGCAAATCAAAATTAATATCAAATTCATCACGTATACAATAGATTTACTAGGATTTTAGGTATTTTACCCGTTTAAGCTCTCTTTTGTTCTTCAACTCGTAAATACCTAATTTTCTATCATTCTTTTCACTTTTTTTTTGAATTTCTTAAAGTAAAGATGATTGAAATTAGTCGGTTGATGATATATATAGATTGACGGTTTTGTTTAAGATCTTATTCGACGGTTTTTTTCAGTTTTGAATTTCAAAATCTCAGCAGTTTCAGTAACTGCACGAAGGAGAAGAAGGGGAGAGAGGAAAGACGTGAAATGGTTTGAAACGGCTACTGCACTAAATGAGTCTCCAACGTTAAAACCCTCAAATATATTGAGGGGCAAAATCGTAATCTGACAATCCGGATATTTTAGGGGAGGGTATATTTATTTTAGGGGAAGGGTATTTTTGTTGGGCCTCTATTATAGGGGTATTTAATTAATGTACCCAAAATAAATTACACTTTCTTACTACTCAAAATATATAATGAAGCAAGGGCAAGAAAGGATCGTTCCCACAGAGAGGACTAGGGTTGTCAAATTGTTTCGGTTTCCTATAAATAACACCGGGGGTTTTTCTGATTTTTATATACTAAAATAAAATAAAAGCAAACAATAAAGGTAAACAAATCAAATCAAGGATGTGAAAGCATTGGTTAAGGATTTCGTTTTCATTCACAAACATATTCTTATCTTAATAACTAGAATTGATATTTTAATCTCTATTTTATCAAAGGCCCTAGAATACCTTGATCGCAAGTATATCCCGCAAATCTCCTCTTGTCATCAACAAACACATTAAAAGATGCGAATATGAATTCTATCTTAGAGAACAACCTAACGTGTAAAAGCACTAATCAAGTTTAATTCCCTAGATGCGTTAAGTTCTATGAAATCAGGCCAATCAAAGCAATCGAACGTGTAAAAGCACTAATCCGATTTAACAAAGGTTATGGTTCACATATGATCATAAGAATATATCACTACAAACTATAATCATATTTATGCTACTTGCAATCGTGAATTATCACTTTTGCATATAATAACCCTAATCTAGCAATAAAGATGAAAGCAAACTCAATCGATTCGCGACTCAACTAAACAACCATTCAAATCATGTAAAAATATTAATGGTGAATCATAAACGATAAAGCATGGAGACAAAACTAATTTATTAAATAAGACACATGTTATGTGAAATCCAACTAATCCATAACCAATGATAAAATTAAGTACTCATATTCATGGAGTTCATAACAAGAAGGAAGAGAAAACCTATCATGTTTCTAAACCCTAGAAAACAAAAGTATAGGCAAAAGATATAAGATAAGATCCCTATATATGGAGTTTTATAACCTCTTCTTGAAGAAACTAGGAAACCTAGCAAAAATAGGAAAGAGCACCTCCTTAGGAATTGTGTCCCGTGCATCATACCCCGTGCAAAGTAGCTTGCCAAACTCTGTCGAAACTTCTAGAATAGCCGCACCCTTATTCTGCTCGTGTAAATTATTGGCTGGATAGACTATTGGGCTTGCATTGTTCTAGCCCACTTGGTAGCTTACTTGTTGGTCATGTGGAACCGACAGTGTAAGCATTATCATTACTGTAGTACTTCTCATCTCAGCCATTCATAACCGTGTTTCATCGGCGACAAATTATACAACTTCATTCTCGAGCTACTACTATCTTCATTGATCTCCATCAAATAAGAGCACCATATCATCATCAACAGCTAACCCATCTCGAGTTCTTTTCTATCTCGACCAAACTTCTTCCGTTCATGATCACCATTTAACAACACAAACAGCTGGACCATCTCCATCAACGAGAATCATGTCATCAGTTTATCCTCACTGGCAAGACTCCATCACTTTCATACCACCATCGCAGACTCCAGCTTTAACATTCCTGCATCACAATAATTATCAGCACCATTCTTATCATCGCCCAACAACATCACCACATGCAAGTCCATCTTTCTTCCTTTTTCTTCTCGATCTCTAAAACTTAACCCAACTCAACCATTATTCACTATCAAACACCGAGTGGGATTACCATCTTTCTGCCGAGCTCCTTCCATTTGTGCCTGCTCGTGTTCTTCTCAGTCACAGCAAAGCCCGACCATCACTGCCATTCTCGACTTCATTAGCTCGATCTCTTTTTTTCTCCATCGCTGAAGCTTCTAATATCAGCAGCCACTTCCAGTGATCACCATCAGCCAACGAACCATGACCCTTTTTCTATCGACCATCATACTCAAACCACCTACTCCTCCATCTCGGTCTTCAATCTACGGCAGCAAACGAAACCCTGAAGTCTTCATCATTCATATACATAGCTGCCAACATCACCACAGTCCACTAATATGGCAGTAACACTTCAACAACATCATCTTTATCTATCGGCATTGGCAGCAGTTCGACTCAGTTTCCAGCTCCATTGACAGCATCGAATCCATAGCTACCACGAATAACAGCACTGCTAATAATCGAGAATCTCTCTCGTGCTCCAACTCCATAATTGCCAATGGCAACAACCTTCACAGCAGACTGTCCATTCTTCTCCATTCCCGTCACTGCCATTATATCGATCATCAACCTCCAGCGATCCTCATTGGATGCAGCTAAATCCCAATATACCACGGAACTGCATTCTGTCCTAATCTTCGAACGTCCATCATCGTCATTGTTGTGATCAACAAATGGCAGCAGCAGCACCGCTGTATTAAAATCCATTTTAATCACGACCCAAGTATTCTATCTTCCCCAGCTCCATCATCTACTGCCAAAGACTATCAAGCTTTCATCATTTCCCATCGGCAGCAGCAACACTGCCATCGTTCAGGCGTTTAGTCAAGCACCTTGTGTGCAGTTTTTGGTGGTGAAGAAAAATGACTTCTCCGTTGAACTCTAACCCTTTTATCCATCTCCTTCCCTGCAATTGAGATGAACCCATAGTTCTAACCATTCATTCATTCTAAATCAGCACTGAATCCTCAAATACCAATGGCAGCAACATCAACTTTCAATGGCACGAACTATTCTTCATCCTTGTCTTGTCTCGGCTAATAACCATATCTCGAATCTTCTCCAGGTTCTTAATATAACATACAATGCCTTCGCCTTAACTGATGAGTCATCGTGACATAAGGCTTTCCGGCGAGAAGGACTTGGTGCAGAGGTGGTCTTCATGATTGAGCTGGAACGAGAACACTGAGTTATGAGACCAACTTCTGTAGTTATTGGAAGTAAAGTAGAAGTAGGTGGCCCTTAGTAATTTGATTGGGTTCCTATAACAGTTCTGTAAGTTCTCTAGTTTTCGACAACTTCCGCTTGCTTCAGATGCTTCCAGATTCTTCATACGATGTCGGATTGACTCCACTCTTTCGCCATTGGCTTCTTCTTTTCGTGCTATTCGAGATGATGAGAAGAAATCTTGGATTTGAGCTAGTTCCACTTCCTTTTGCCCTAATGACTCCAAAACACCTATAAAACTCAAAAGCAAACATAAGATACATAATTTACATGAAAACTCGCAAAGAAAGCATCAATAATGGATAAATATAAAGGTTTACAACACCTATCAGTAACCAAAGCAATATACCTCCCGGGAAGCTGCTGCTGGATATCCTTAGTAGTGCCGTTAAAAATCTCACACTGCTGGATAACCGAAGTGGATAAGTGGGAACAATATCGGTGTTAGTTGGGATACAACTAGGGGTCGTTCGGTTGTGCTCGTGTGAGGGAGTATGCTGGGGGATTATGCCAGATACTGCTCTCATAGTAGACAAGGAACGTCTACATTATACCGAGGCCTTTTCAAAGACAATTGGCTGCAGAGAGTTGGCGTAAAAACTCTGCAGCTTAAGCGTGCTCGGACGGAGCAATCCGTGGATGGGTGACCATCCCGAAGTTACCTCTTGGATTACCGCAGCGATGCCCGTTGAAAACCCCACACTTCCTGGATAACGCGTAGTGGCTAAGTGGGGACAAGATTTCGGTGGAGGGACGAGTCAGTACAAATGGTCTCGGGGCCGACGACGGGTCACCTTCCAAGGTTGGGAAGGTACACTGGAAGGGATTGGTCCAGGTGCTTCTCATGAGGGGCAGTGAACTTCAGAGATCCGAGCTTGTATATATATTCCGGAGTCGAGGACGGATCCAATTTAAGGTGATGGTATTGTAATACCCCGATATTCGACAGTGGTTGGCCGAATGGAATATAAGTAATGGTTTGTCCTTTCCTAACACCGAGGCCTGATGGGTTCACTTGACTGAGATGTAGGAAAAACTTCTCAGTTAAGCATGCTCGGGCGGGAGTAGTGGTGGGAGTAGTCACGGGATGGGTGACCTCTCGGGAAGCTTTTGCTGGATAACCGCAGCAGTACCGTTAAAAATCCCACACCGCTGGCTAACCGTAGTGGGTAAGTGGGAACAATATCGGTGTTAGTTGGGATACAACTAGAGACGTTCTCCTGTGCTAAGTGATGCGTGTCGTAGGTGCAATCAAATTAATCAATGTTTCCACTCAATTAAAAATAATATAATGGAAGTCAAGTTCGTTCCCACGAGGAGCAAGAGATCTTAGTTGTAAAAGTTGTCACGAAAGGGGGTGTAAAAAGCAAAAAAAATAAACAAAGCAATTAAAAGATAAAGTTGAAAGCAATAAGAGAGATAAGATCAAGGAATCCTTCTTCGTTACGAAACAATGAATCAAGTTATGTTCTTTTCTACTTGTTATTAGTCACATTATCACCAACCGTAGGATAGCAGTGTACGCTTAGCTAGCCCCAAAATCCCTAATTTCACCGAGTAACGTGTCCGCTTAGTTATCGATTCTATTCAAAAGAACCACCTTGAGGTTCGCTTACAAGATGTAATTCCCGAAATGCATTAAGATTTATGAATTTAGGTTTAGTACTAGTAGTTAAACTCGGTTCATTGGTTCACTTTCTAGCGTTGTTTCTACACACAATTGCTCCACGGAATCCCTCCGCAAGGTCTCGTGTTTGCTACTTATGTAAAGAGTCAAGAAACGATTACTTATCTCCTAACTTTCACTAGCTTTAGATCAAATTAACAAATCAATTTAGTTGGCCACCTAAACAATCTATCAATCAATCATGAATGTCATTAAGATCATTCCTATTAGTAAAAACAAACGATAATCATGTGAAAAACTTCAAGATATAATTAAAAACAAAAACTCAAATCATATTAAGAACTAGGAATTCATCCTCAGTCAATAAATTAACTACTCATGTTAAAGAGTTCACACAAAGAATAAGAAAAGAAAAGTGTTGTGTGTAAACAAAAGTAAAGAGGTGTGTAGAAGTTGTAGAAAACTTCTCTATTTATAAGCTTCAATATTCTCCAAATCTTCTAAGGAGTAGAATCCTTTTCCTTTTGCAATTCAATTTCCAATTCCAAGCTTTTCTCAACTCTTCCACCTTCTCTTTCCAAATTTGAGTCCAATTCTCCATCCAATTCCTAGCCCAAGTCTTCACACCCATGAGAGAAGTCCATAGAAAATTCTCGGAAATTTTGGCTCGCCGGAAAATCTGGGATTATGGCCGAAATCCGGCGAATAAGTCGCCGCCGGCCACCGAGAATTTCTCCGTTGATGGAATATTCGTCAAGATTCCGTTCTGCTTAATCGTTGACTAACGGTCATTGACAGTTGACCGGATCAAAGTCTGAGTCACTCGAGTTAGCCATCGAACTCAACCGAGTCGTGGCCGATCGGGTCACTAGGCCAAAGTTGCACAAGCCATCTTGGTCAGCATTTTGCGCTTGTGTAGTACTATCTATCGATCACGGCCAAAATGGCCCTATTTTCTTCACAGTTTCATTACTCCTTCCCTGTATCTCATTGTACACACCCATTCAATCTCATGATCAACAGCCTTCATTCATCTTTTTGCCCTGAGCCAACAACCAGCTCCTCCATCACCTTGTCTCTGCAACAGCTGTAACCTCAGGCCAACAATCATTGTTGCCTTAGTTCAGCGCAGCACCATTGGCGAGACGGACTTTCACTCAGTGATCCACCTGAGCCATTCTCCCTAACCTGCTGCCTCAAGACCATTCCAGCAAGCTCAGCTGCTAATTCAATCCATAAGCTCAAACTTCCACCATTTGCAACACAACTCCACCTGCTACAGGGCTTAAGCACCAGCACCATCTTCATCTCCCTGGCAAGCAACAATGGTAGCATCATCAATTTTCCCCGCAACTTGCAACTTCACATACACCCGCAAACAACCCTCACTCTCTGATTGTTTCCCCGTAGAACCAATCTTCTAATTGTTCTTCTTGTTACGATTTCATCCATCTCCCCGCCTTGTCTCGAACCGCCTGCAATCTCTCTTTTCAATTCATCTTTACCTCAAACACAGAATCATCACAAACCCCCAGCCAGTAATTCATCCTCTCGCATCTCTCCCCGAATCTTCATCTCCTCAACACCACTACCAATTTCTAGATTAAATCGAACCCATCTTAAATTCCAGCCCAAAACCCATTAGCGCCTTTCTTCACCTTCATTTCCCTGAATCGATTGCAACAACAAAGATCGATTTACTTCTCTGTCTGATTTCTTCATCGGGTTTCGATCCGCTTCGATAAATTTCATCACAGCGCCATCTAACGAACCCGCATCCCATCATCGTTTCTCAATCTCTCCGCCCAATTATCTTCAAAGCTCTCACAAACAAAGATCGCAACTTAACGAATTTCATCAAAACCCATTATGCAATCGTAGCAGTCCGCTGCAACCAACCAACATCAAACCCATTTTCGATTCATCTTCATCTCAGCAGCTCACTCTCGATCTCTTCTTTCAATTCATCAGCAAACCCATTTCTCCTCTCTGTGTTCCTCGATTTCGTCTCAATTTCTTGAACAAATCTCTCGGCTTCAGGTGAATGAATGAATGAGAGAATTGTTCTCTCGATTTAGGGTATAAGAATTGATCTGGGTTCGGGTGTGGAGCAGGGTATGGATGGTACACCCCATGGACAGGGACCACCCTAGTTGGGTGCCCATAATAGGATGTCACTTCTGATAAGGGCTAGCCAGATGGCAGCCCCTTAACCACAGCTAGTCTGTCTTTAATAATCCTCCAAAATAAAGATGCCCCCTTAACCTCAACTGGGCTCCATATATCAATCGCCTGTAAAATGACCTTTTTGCCCTTTTGGCTCAAATTGGGTGATTTCTTCTTCTTTTCCTCCGTGCGACTCCAAAGTAGCTATAAAACTCAAAACATGCGTAATATACATAATTTACAAGAAAAATAGCAAAGAAAGCATAAACTACTAGATAGTAAATTAGGTGTATTCTACACCTATCAAATTCCCCCACACTTAGACTTTGCTAGTCCTCGAGCAAATCAAACTAAAAACTCACAACTTCAAAGCGTTCAAGCGTCCCAAGCATCCAAAAAGCTATGAGGACATAGAGTTTCGCATGCTAGTAATAAGAAGTTAGAAATACTAAAGAACATATTCTCATTCTTAAATGTTGAGTGAGAAATAACCACACCATAATGAGAGAACGCGTGTTTGAGAAACGATCAATAAGCATTTCGCCTCGACTTCTGCCTCACCAAAAAGGATTTTATGATAATTGCACTAAAAAAAAACGGCTTTTTTATAGTTCTCACATGTGTGCAGGTAGGAATGAAGAGAGAATTCCTGCAACACGTTGAATGGTGGGAAGGACAACTTCCGAATTTTTTTTTAAAAACCCACATCTTTTAATATTTTGAAAAACCATTTTTCTGACGATCTCTAAGAAAGGAAATCAACCATATTATCGAGGATGAGATTACTTACTCACCTTCACATCCGATCGCCAATTATGATAACACCACTCTCACGGCATCCAATAGAAACGTCTTCCGCTCCTCGTCTTGATCTTCATGGTCTTCGTCTTCAACTATTGATGATAAACCCTCGAATTTCATAAATCCTTAACAATTTATAACTCTTTTACCTTAAAAATCCTTGTCGCTTGAAACTTCCTTATATATTTTCCTTCCCCACGGCTCATTCAATAAAAATAAGAACAAATATTTCTCTTGTGTTTTTCTCTCTTTTTTTTTTTTTCTTTTTTTTTTTTTTTTTTTTTTTTTTTTTTTTTTAAACACAAGAGAAATTAAATACAAAATAAACCATGGCCGTGAAAGAAGTATTTTACCGCTTGATTCTTCACAACTTGTATCGTATTGAAATCATAAACTTCAAAAATTCTCACCTTTTGATTTTCTTCGCTTTCATGAATAAGTCTTCATACTTGGATATAAAATTACCTCATTGTATTGTAAGTCCTCAACATATATGTGAAATCCGCTCATTTGTATGTTGCTTTACTTGAATTTGAAATTTGCTCTTTTTCTCGTTCTGTTGCTTGTAAACCTTAAACTTTTCCAACTTTCCTTGTAGATTTTGATGTCGCTCCTTGTTGATGATGAGAGTGTTTCTATGGATCCGTTGTTGTCGCGAGAGAGAATGGTGCTAACTGCAAATCGAACTACAAGAAGGAGGCTTTCATCTATGGACGTCACCCTCATGATTGACAAAATTAGCACTCAAGAGATCAAAGAGTAGTGCTTCTATTGGTGGGAAATTGGGTAGCTCACCATTCTACCCGGAATTTACGTACGGTGACACACACTCAAAAGAAAGCTCTTTAGTAGATGGAAAATTTCTGGTCGGTGCCTCTCATGATATGAATACGGGTAGTCTCCACTAATGATTGATCAGCAACTCTAATAACGCATTTCTCCCTGCACCAAATTCGCATCACCGGCATGATTAAATCCATTATTTAACACTCAAACAAACAAGAAATCCGAATAAAGTTCTCTAACATTTCCAAGTTCAATTATGTCGGTCAAAATCTCTATGTAAACATACCTAGAAATATGCTAGGGACTCTAAATTTTTTTTTAAAAGTTGGAATTTTTAAATAAAACTTCTTTTTTTTTTTTTTTTTTTTTTTTTTTTTTTTTTTTTGTAATTTTTGTTTTAAAAACATGCTTAACCACTCCCCACACTTAAACCTTACATTGTCCTCAATGTAATTGAATCCTCCTAGTAAAGTCAAGGTGGGAAATTTTAACATGATAAGAAATAAGAAAAAGAAATAACAAAAAGCAAAAAGATAAGAAATACAAAACCTATGGGTTGCCTCCCATTAAGCGCTTGTTTTAAAGTCGACGGCCCGACTTAGCTCTTGCATGATTCATTCCCCATATACTAACAATCTGAAAATTTGAGGATCCACCCATAATACCTGTTTTGCAAACAATAACTCCATACAAATATTAGCACAAGAAAACAATAGTGAAGTTATCGCTCGATAGAAATTTCCCCCACACTTATTCTCGTCCACACTCGAAAGTGTATAAAGAACATAGAATTTGGGAACTTCCATGTATTCCTCTTGGCAAACCTGCATAGTGTTAGCATCAAGTGTTTCCAATGGTGGATATCTAGAAACAAAATCATCCAAAAATACTTTCGAAGCACATACATTCAAACCAATAAGAGGTAAAGGAGAAGAATCAATATGCAAAGGGTTAGACAAACCTTGCACAATCTCTTGTATTATAGAATCCTCTTCATCCTTAAAAAATTCAAGTGATTTACTTACCTCTTGTATATCGTGGTCCTCTATTAAACCTTGCAACCATTCTTCATCATTTTCTACCTTAACCATAGTCTCGGTATCATCATAATCATTAGCAAGTTCAATTGGGTCTTCCACAAAATCAATGAATGTGGTTTCATCCTCTAGCATCATCTCTTCAACATTCTCATCATCTAATCGGGCCATTCACTAAAATGATTTTCATCGGTATAGATTGTAAAATCTTCTTGTGCGGGTGTTACACCGTTTATAACAATAGGTAAGTCACACCCAATCTCCTCCTTTTGAATAGGTGAAGGATCTTTATTATGATCCGGAGTTGGAATAACTTCCTCATTGTCGGAACATTCATACACTTCCGCGGACTCCCATCTTTCCCTAAGAAATTTTTGCCAAGCAATAAATGCATCTTCCTCAAGCTCGTCCTTTTGAATAGGTGCTTGATCACTATTAAGATCAAGGCTTGAGTAATCTACACTAGCGTCATCAAAAGTCTCTAAAGGTTGGTTAATTTGTTCGTATATTTTCTCCGAATTCCTTTGAATTTCTTGATGTGGTTCCTCCCAAACATAAGGTTGCTGGTCTTGTAGTGATTCTTGCAACTTTTGTTGAAGATCCCCAATCATGGCCAACATCTTATCTGCAAAACTAGAGAATTTCTGATCATAAACAAAACTATCCTCCCATCCTTGTGATTGTCCACTTACATACCCGTCATAAGGTTGTTGATATGTATGAGAATATCCATAATGTTCTGTAGGAATTTGATCATAGCCAAAAGATTGGTTTTGATTGTATCCTAAGGATGGTTGGAAGTTGCCATAATGTTGAGGTTGAAAACTGTATTGATTGTTGTAATATGCTTGCTCTTGTCCACCATACATGGAAAACCGATACCTGAAATAAGATTCAAAAACTTAAGTTAGATACGGAATAGAATCCAACAAAGCAAGAATAAACCAAAAAAAAAAATAATAATAATAAAAACAACTAAAATCATCCGCTGCTCCCCGGCAGCGGCGCCAAAATTTGATGCGTGTCGTAGGTGCAATCAAATTAATCAATGTTTCCACTCAATTAAAAATAATATAATGGAAGTCAAGTTCGTTCCCACGAGGAGCAAGAGATCTTAGTTGTAAAAGTTGTCACGAAAGGGGGGTGTAAAAAGCAAAAGAAAAATAAACAAAGCAATTAAAAGATAAAGTTGAAAGCAATAAGAGAGATAAGATCAAGGAATCCTTCTTCGTTACGAAACAATGAATCAAGTTATGTTCTTTTCTACTTGTTATTAGTCACAGATTATCACCAACCGTAGGATAAAGTGTACGCTTAGCTAGCCCCAAAATCCCTAATTTCACCGAGTAACAGGTCCGCTTAGTTATCGATTCTATTCAAAAGAACCACCTTGAGGTTCGCTTACAAGATGTAATTCCCAGAATGCATTAAGATTTATGAATTTAGGTTTAGTACTAGTAGTTAAACTCGGTTCGCTTGGTTCACTTTCTAGCGTTGTTTCTACACACAATTGCTCCACGGAATCCCTCCGCAAGGTCTCGTGTTTGCTACTTATGTAAAGAGTCAAGAAACGATTACTTATCTCCTAACTTTCACTAGCTTTAGATCAAATTAACAAATCAATTTAGTTGGCCACCTAAACAATCTATCAATCAATCATGAATGTCATTAAGATCATTCCTATTAGTAAAAACAAACGATAATCATGTGAAAAACTTCAAGATAGAATTAAAACAAAAAATCAAATCATATTAAGAACTAGGAATTCATCCTCAATCAATAAATTAACTACTCATGTTAAAGAGTTCACACAAAGAATAAGAAAAGAAAAGTGTTGTGTGTGTAAAGAGGTGTGTAGAAGTTGTAGAAAACTTCTCTATTTATAAGCTTCAATATTCTCCAAATCTTCTAAGGAGTAGAATCCTTTTCCTTTTGCAATTCAATTTCCAATTCCAAGATTTTCTCAACTCTTCCACCTTCTCTTTCCAAATTTGAGTCCAATTCTCCATCCAATTCCTAGCCCAAGTCTTCACACCCATGAGAGAAGTCCATAGAAAATTCTGGAAATTTTGGCTCGCCGGAAAATTGGGATTATGGCCGAAATCCGGCCGGAATAAGTCGCCGCCGGCCACCTGAGAATTTCTCCGTTGATGGAATATTCCGTCAAGATTCCGTTACAGTTAACTGTTGACTAACGGTCATTGACAGTTGACCGGATCAAAGTCTGAGTCACTGAGTTAGCCATCGAACTCAACTGAGTCAGGGCTGACTGGGTCACTAGGCCAAAGTTGCACAAGCCATCTTGGCTGTGCATTTTGCACTAGTACTATCTATCACCACGCCAAAATGGCCCTATTTTCTTCACAGCTTCATTACTCCTTCCCTGTATCTCATTGTACACACCCATTCAATCTCATGATCAACAGCCTTCATTCATCTTTTTGCCCTGAGCCAACAACCAGCTCCTCCATCACCTTGTCTCTCGCAGAATGTGTAACCTCAGGCCAACAATCATTGTTGCCTTAGTTCAGCTGCAGTACCCATTGGCAGCACAGCTTTCACTCAGTGATCCACCTGAGCCATTCTCCCTAACCTGCTGCCTCAAGACCATTCCAGCAAGCTCAGCTGCTAATTCAATCCATAAGCTCAAACTTCCACCATTTGCAACACAACTCCACCTGCTACAGGGCTTAAGCACCAGCACCATCTTCATCTCCCTGGCAAGCAACAATGGTAGCATCATCAATTTTCCCTGCAACTTGCAGCTTCACATACACCTGCAAAACAGCCCTCACTCTCTGATTGTTTCCCCTGTAGAACCAATCTTCTAATTGTTCTTCTTGTTACAGATTTCATCCATCTCACTGCCTTGTCTGAACCGCCCGCACCTCGCTTTTCAATTCATCTTTACCTCAAACACAGAATCATCACAAACCCCAGGCTGTAATTCATCCTCTCTGCATCTCTCCCTGAATCTTCATCTCCTCAACACCACTACCAATTTCTAGATTAAATCGAACCCATCTTAAATTCCAGCCCAGAAACCCATTAGCGCCTTTCTTCACCTTCATTTCATTTCGAATCGATTGCAACAACAAGATCGATTTACTTCTCTGTCTGATTTCTTCACCGGGTTTCGATCCGCTTCGATAAATTTCATCACAACGCCATCTAACAGAACTGCATCCCATCATCGTTTTTCAATCTCTCTCGCCCAATTATCTTCAAAGCTCTCGTCAAACAAGATCGCAATCTTAACGAATTTCATCAAAACCCATTATGCAATCGTAGCAAATCCGCTGCAACCAACCAACATCAAACCCATTTTCGATTCATCTTCATCTCAACAGACTCACTCTCGATCTCTTCTTTCAATTCATCAGCAAACCCATTTCTCCTCTATGTGTTCCTCGATTTCGTCTCAATTTCTTGAACAAATCTCTCGGCTTCAGGTGAATGAATGAATGAGAGAATTGTTCTCTCGATTTAGGGTATAAGAATTGATATGGGTTCGGGTGTGGAGCAGGGTATGGATGGTACACCCCATGGACAGGACCACCCTAGTTGGGTGCCCATAATAGGATGTCACTTCGATAAGGGCTAGCGGATGGCGCCCCTTAACCACAAACTAGTCTGTCTTTTAATAATCCTCCAAAATAAAGATGCCCCTTAACCTCAACTGGGCTCCATATATCAATCGCCTGTAAAATGACCTTTTTGCCCTTTTGGCTCAAATTGGGTGATTTCTTCTTCTTTTCCTCCGTGCGACTCCAAAGTAGCTATAAAACTCAAAACATGCGTAATATACATAATTTACAAGAAAAATAGCAAAGAAAGCATAAACTACTAGATAGTAAATTAGGTGTATTCTACACCTATCACTAAGGTGGGGCAGTATGCTGGGGGATTATGCTAGATAGTGCTCTCACATGAGACAAGGAACGTCTACATTATACCGAGGCTTGATGAGTACACTTGATTGAGTTGTGGAAAAACTTCTTAGTTAAGCGTGCTCGACCGGAAGTAGTCACGGGATGGGTGACCTCTCAAGAAGCTGCTGCTGGATATCCACAGTAGTGCCGTTAAAAATCTCACACTGCTGGATAACCGCAGTAGATAAGTGGGAACAATATCGGTGTTAGTTTGGATATAACTAGTGGTCGTTCGCTTGTGCTCGGGTGGGGAGTATGTCAGATTATGCCGACATCGCTCTCATAGGAGACAAGGAACGTCTACATTATACCGAGGCCTTTTCAGCACAATTGGCTGCAAAGTTGGCAGAAAACTCTGCAGTTAAGAGTGCTCGGGCGGGAGCAATCCAGGGATGGGTGACCATCCGGGAAGTTACTGCCGGATTACCGCAGCGATGCCCGTTGAAAACCACACACTGTCGGATAACCGCAGTGGCTAAGTGGGGACAGTATCAGTTGAGGGACGGGTCATTACAAACTATCTCTAGTTTTATGTATCTACCTCATACATAAAACAAAGGCAACTGAATCACTGAATAAAGATTCATACTGTCAATAACCCTAAGCCATTCATAAATTCTATAAACCTATGTTGTGAACTAACCAAATGCTACATAAACCATGTAAAATAAAACCAGAGATGACAGTGTACTACTTCATAACTTCTTCTCCAGATAACAAAATAAAGCATGTCCCTGTTAAAGGTTCAGAAATAAGTAACAATGGGATTTAAGGGAGACTACTCAGATATCCTAGAAAGAAAGTAAAATCAAATTTGCAGTTCTACATAAAGTACATGAGATGGCGTAAAACACAAAACAGTTTTACATAGTAAAGAAATAATGTATTAACAAGCGATCGAACCCAAGTTCTCAACTCATTTATACCAACTATCCATTATCAGTTTACTAACACTTAAGCTTGGCAATTGCACTAACAAAATCATAAAGTAGAGCTCTCTTACAAATCCTATAAGTCACAAAGAAAGGCTAATAATCCATATACAAGCCCTATTTGAGGTCTGCAGAGGAGAATACAAGTCAAGTTACTTGAATAAACTACCAAACTTTAGCATTGAGTATTACTTTTAAGGGGCACACAGACTAAAGTCTATGAAAAAAATGATCAAATTAATCATAACAAAATATAAACTCCAACACACACACAAATCAAAAGAAGAAATACTAGTTACCTGCTCCTCAAAGTCTCAACACAAATTTACTTGATGAAGAACTCCCCGTTAGAGCAAAGGCTCGATTGAACTACAAGCGTTGTTATCTCAAGCTTGTTTGTCAAGTTTAGTTGCCAAAACCATAAGTCTTGATTTCTAGTCTACTTATAGCTAAGTCTCGGATTGGGATAAAATGTGTAGTTGAGATTTAGACTTCACGACGTTCATCGATTGAAGACGAAGAACTACTAAGGGGAGATTGTGGAACTTCATCAACAAAAGGTATGTGGAACTCATCTATCACTCAAAATTCTATATACTCTATCTCATATTTGAGACTAAAGTCATATAACTATATAGACTTCGATTATACACATTTGATATTTCGAGTTGAGTTTCACTCGCTTATATATTTTTCGAAATATGTGTTGGTAAGTGTTAGAGAATAGCTCGGTTGAACCCACCAAGCGTTGGTATGTCAAGTTTGGTTGTCATATTTTAGTGAGCCAAAACTCATTTTAAGAGTCGCTTGATTATGTACTAGAGTCAACTTCGTATAGGTTAGATTGAAAGTATTAGGATATGAGACATTACAAGTATTGCGAAGACTTGAAGAAGTGAAGAAGTAAGGAGCTACAACAACAACATCATCCTTCCACTTGAGGTTAGTGATATTTGACTTGAACTGTTTCATTCCCTAACGTATCTTTCAAGTCGTGCATATTGAAATCAAAACTGCGAAGCATGAATGACACTCTAGTTAGACATAGTATAAAGGAATACAATACGAGGTTTATTGCTTAACCATTAAACTTTGTAGATAAGACATCGACATAATCGTTTGAATGCTATTGTGATTATGTATTGGTATAAGGTGAAGATTTCATCGTAGGAAACAATACAAGATAACTTCCTTTTTCTTCACAACTTCCTGTTTATAAGGAAAGAAGATATTCTTATGTTAAAGATAATAAATCCTTTATCACTGAAACCAAATTTCCCGCCATTTTCTATTTGTACGTGAGGAAGAAAGGTATCCCCTATCTAGAGTAAGGGTGCGAATATCCATGGGGGTACCTCCAAAATGTGGGTGCCTTTAGTACTTTTCTCCTGGGTTCCAAACAACACTTTTTGCGCAAATTTTTCCACACAACTGTATTTCTCCAAAAACACCTACACAAACATAAAAAAAAAACAAAAATAAGTACAAAATCAAGCACAAACAATAGAGACATTGAGGACAATTCAGACACAAAAATGTGTCTATCAACAAGAGAAGTAGTTTCTTCTGGCTTCATAATCCCAATGAAGTCTTTCAGTCGTTAACCTACAGGGTCTCGAGAAGAAACCTAAGGTTAAAGGAGAATCGACTCTAGCAAAACCAACTAGTATCACACAGGAGGTGTGGGGAATAGTTTTTCCATTTGCTAGAGTTCCTTTATATAGTTTTCAAATCAGGGTTTGCAATCTAAGTTACCTTGGTAACAAAGCATTCAATATTCACCTAGATGAAAAACCTGATTCAACCAAGCTAATATCTTTCAACCGTTAGATCGAAACTTAGCTTGTCACACACAAATGAAATGTATTCATTTAGGTTTGAGTAACCGTACCTAAACGTGTACACTTAGTTGGTTCACAAATAGTTAACCAATGGTTAGCCATATGAGTACTTTCATATTAACCGTATTCATCTTTCTCATAACTAGTTCAAATGACTCATAAGAACTAGTTCAAGAGTTGTTCAATTGCTTAGGTCTTTATTCATAGACACAATTAAAGCAAAATCGGTTTGATCCACTTGAATCAATTCATGAACAATATAGCCACGGTTTGCAAAGATTTCATTTCTTATAATTTATTATTTTAAGATCATGAACTACCGATTTGAGAAATAACCAGCTTGAGTACGCGTACCTTAGCTACCGGATTTGAGTTTACAAACTCAGCAGAAATTTTCGGTTCGAAAACTTCCGTGGGTACGCGTACGGTTATGCGTACCTAAGGTGTCAGGTTTACTAGTTTGCAAACTACAAACTCAGCAGAAATTTTCGGTATGAAAACTTCCGCCAGTACGCGTACCCAACCTGTCTCCTTTACCAATACCGCATGCACATATATGCACGTACTTGGTTTTCGGCACATGAATTTATACACTAATGTGAGAACACACTATATATGCTTATATCCATAGTTGGTAATCTGAACTCTACATTTCAATCATTGAAACATTCTTCTATAATGTTATAACAATCGTTATTCACGACTATCGTCATCAAAGCTATTTTCAAGATTGAAATGTCATCATGACTTTCGTCACGGGTAAAGATGAAAATGGTTAAAGCGAAATCTCACCAACACATATTTCGAGAAAAAGATAGGCGAGTAAACTCGGCTCGAAATAACAAATGTGTATGTATGAAAACTATCATACTTATATGACTATTGTCTCAAGAGTAGGAGATATAGTAGACTTTTGAGTGATAGATGAGTTCAAGTCTCCACATACCTTTCTTCGTCTTTGTAAGATGATCGTCATGGAGTCTGGAGCTCAACTACACTTAACTATCCTAGACCGAGACTTAGTCATAAGTAAACTAGAAATCAAGACATATAGTTTTGATCACTAATATTAACAAACATGCTTGAGATAGCAACGCATGCGAGTTCCACCGAGCAATGCTCTAACAATCTCCTCCTTTGTCAATTTTGGTGACAAAACTATCAATACATATGGATTACAAAATAGATAAAACTTTGTAGATTCTAGTCCACATGCTTGATCTCCTTGGTGCTTCAACGTTACTCGAAAACTTCGTCTTTTCCAAGTACTCCTATGATTCCATAGATATTCAATTCAGTATCATAGTTGTTGAAGTCCCGTAGCCATAACAATGAGAAAATAAAAGCTCTCGATCATTGTTATACAGTGTCATAGTATTATTACACATCATCAAAGTTCTCATATCACAACTTTGACAACAATATTATGGTGATATGTATCACTCCCCCTTAGTCAATACTTCGTCTCAACACGAAAACCACTCCCCCTTACATAATGATCCGAAAACCACTCCTTCTTACATAATGATCCGAAAACCACTCCCCCATATGTATTTGTAGTGTGAACTACATATTAATTCTCCCCCTTTTTGTCAATAAAATTGGCAAAGTTACGAAAATGGGATCCTAATAAAATTTCCATGGAGACACTTCAAGACCAAAGCAAAGTACATATCAACTTTGTTTAGATGCAATCATAAATTCGAAGCTAAATGCATTCATCACGGAGTTTATAAAGATACAAGATAACTCCTCAAATATTCCACAGCCGCACTCCCCACAAAGATTTCGCAATTAAGCGCAAGTTCAAAAGAACTCTCCCCCATTTGATGACATTCCCTAAAGAACAACAAGAGCGACCTTACTTTTACGAGAAAAGAAGGATTTCTTTGGACACCTAAAACCACAAAATGATTTTGTATCCAAAATGATTTTGTATCCAAAATTCTCAATTAAAATAACCACAAGAAAACCCTATGATTAATTTAATCGGAATACACAACCAAAATAATCACAAACGAATCTATGATTAGTCTAGTTGGAAATGCTCACACAAGAATACTTATGGAGCCGCACAATATATACATAAGATATGGATCAGGGAAGATCAATACTGCGGAATATGCAAGGATTCATTTTCCATCATTATTTGTAGAATGACATTCAATAGACATAATCCTCGTAAACAAAAGATTTTAACCTATCTTCCATCAATAAATGACATAATAGGCTTAACTTTTGTTTGTCAAAAGTTCATCGATCTTGTATTAATACATGCATATCGACATATGAAAGAGATAACTTTTGACATCGTATGGGACAATAAAAGTTCACGGACGCAAACACACATATCCCATAACATATTGCAATATATAAAACCATAAAGATTAATACTCCAAAAATCATCTTCCAAGCCAACTTTTTAGAATTTAAACAAATAAACCTAAAAAACACGAAGATGAAAAAACGTTGGACATAGCTATGTGTACTCAAAATAATGGCTATTCCAAACCCTAGTTATCCTTCTTAAACGCAAATAAGAATAAAAATTATTTTAAGAAGTTTACTAGACATAATAGAGCTTTCTCAGAGCATCTACTGAGAATTCCTTCTCATTATTGAAGAAACTATTGATTATAGGATCATTCAATCCCTCTAGTTCTTCAGAAATGTCAGTTAACTCACTAAGTTCTCTTTTTAGTTCAAACAAGGTGTTCTTGGTTAGAGAAATTTTGTTCATAGTGAGCTATCTTTTTCAAAGAGGAAATGATTTGAGATTTTAAATCATTTCTCTTGTTGATGAAATCTTTCACCATGCCTCTAAAATTATTATCATAATGACAAACAGACAAGAGACAGTTAGAGGAAGAACCTTCTCCATTGATTGTCGACTTCACTTTCTTTACTCTCGAGGAAGAGATTCCTTCACAAAGATACACATTAATTAACTGCTTCAACTGCATCTCATTTTGTGATCCCTCTAGTTATAGGAGTCATGAGACTGTATCTTATGATAAGAAATGAGAAAGGAAGTACACATAAATATATATACGGATTTATGAACTCAAAACCCTAAAATTACATGATAAGTCTTTTCAGGATTTGTTATCCGCCTTCCATCTTCTTAGAAGAATATTTTGTTAACAAATATAAGAAAAAGATATACAAATACAAGGACTTGAGCCACTTTTAGTGCAAACCTCATTTTTCCCAAGTTAAAAATGAGGATGCAGACATCACCAGTATTAGTTGGTGACCGAGTGATCCATATGCTCACATTTCTTATTTTTTTCGTGGCTTATCACTGTTTGTTGTGTAAACAAATTTCTTACCTTGTCTAGATCTGGATTTTTTTAAAAGAGCTTGGTTATCCGGACCCAGATTCATTTTCTGCATGTTCTCTTGAAGTTTGGTGATTCTCTTATTGCTCCTTCTGAATCTCCAACAAGCGTTCTAGTCATGCTTTGAATGTCCACAAAAAGAACAATCAATGAGTATTTTTCGTCTTTATGTGACTCTTTCTTTTTAACACAACAATCAACAATCATTGTTCCTTGATTAGTTGGGACGGACAAATTTGAGCTTGGAGTTTTGCTTTTGAACCCTAAACCATTAGTGTTTCCAAAGGATATCTTACCAAATAACATTGCTGCAATTTTGTCAGAGCTTCCGGATAACCTTTGCAGGTCATACTTGATAGTGTTAATATCTTCTTCCTTTAGAGACATGGTTCTGACGAAATTATCATTAAGACGTTCTATCTCAATTTTTTTCGCATGGAGTGATGATTCAACTTTCTTTAAGGAGGCCTTTAGATGAAGGTTCTCTTGAAGAATATCTTTATTCAAGAGATCAAGAAACTCTGTGTCATACTCAAGTTCTGAATCAGAAGTTGAAGAGGAGAGAGAGTCTGTAGTAAGGGTAGTAAGTCCCTTGCTCCTGTTAGACTTATCTGAGACATCGATAGTAGTTTTGTCTTCTGTTGAATCATCTGAAGCATTAACTGACGATGGATATTCAT
Organism: Papaver armeniacum; assembly: GCA_023531295.1. Taxonomy (NCBI): domain Eukaryota; kingdom Viridiplantae; phylum Streptophyta; class Magnoliopsida; order Ranunculales; family Papaveraceae; genus Papaver; species Papaver armeniacum. The sequence goes on along the minus strand of JAJJWW010011700.1, from coordinate 66,717 downwards.
CAAATCTATTTTTCCTCTTTAACAAATCCTTGATCTTTCTGATTATCAGTGTTTCATCATGATCAACATGATTGGAGCAACATTCATCAGCCCAAGACAAGTGAGAGGGTACACCTGTTTTGGTCACAGCGTTAAGTGCACACGTTCTGCCTGTGTCAAGATCAAGAATTCTTAACTTTCCTATCAGAGAGCTTCTGGAAAGTGTATCAAGGTTATTTCCCTCAACGATGGCATGCTTCTTAGAGTCGTATCTAGATGGCAACGATCTGAGATTTTTCATCACAATGTCCTTTTCAGGAATAGTCTTACCCAATGCAAAAGATGCATTAACAATTTCAGACACTTTGTGATTAAACTCATCAAATGAATCTTCATCTGCCATACGAAGGTTTTCCCAATCGAAATTAAGGTTTTGAAGCCTAGCTTCCTTTTTTCTGGTATTTCCTTCGAATACGGTTTCTAATATATCCCACGCATCTTTAGTTCTAGTGCAATTTTACACATGGTGATGAAGATTTGGGGTAATGGCATGTATGATGGCATTCAAACCGTCGGAGTTTTGCTTTGCAGCAAGTATCTCGGCAGGGCTGTATTCACCAATGTTCTTGGGATCGTTTACATTTTCTACTGCCACAACGGGAGCATCATAGCCATTAACTACATATACCCATGATTGAAAATCACGTGCTTGAATAAAAGCTCGCATTGCAATTTTTTACCATAAGTAATTAGATCCATCGAAGACTGGTGGTACGTTAATAGAGATAGTACCTCTGTCCATAGAGTCGGATCGCTACAAACACAGACTGATAAGGTCTTAAACGTGTTTGCCAGCTCTGATACCATTTGAAAAAGCGGGGGTACAACAACCTCACCCAATATTTCGATTAGCAATCTGTATGGACTAACTCTAATATACTTTTAACAGAATCAACTAGACAGTCAGACTCAATCTTAATAAAAAGTATATCAAGGAGTTAATATCTCTATCTCTCGATTTGATCTTTACTCAAGCAAATGGAAATCTGCGATTCTTTATCAAATACAAGAGATATAAACTTAGATGGTACCAAAGATCAATATCCAAGGATCAATCAATTTCCAATCAAAAAACAAAGGTTGGATTTCACAATTGATCGATACAACGCACAACCTGTGATATTTCAATTATATAACAAAATATAATACGAAATAAAAAAAAACACAGACACCAGAAGTTTTGTTAACGAGGAAACCGAAAATGCAGAAAAACCCCGGGAGCTAGTCCAGATTGAAGACCACACTGTATTAAGCCGCTACAGACACTAGCCTACTTCAAACTAACTTCGGTCTGGACTGTAGTTGAACCCTAATCAATCTCACACTGATTCAAGGTACAGTTGCGCTCCTTACGTCTCTGATCCCAGCAGGATACTACGCACTTGATTCCCTTATCTGATCTCACCCACAACTAAGAGTTGCTACGACCCAAAGTCGAAGACTTTAATAAACAAATCTGTATCACACAGAAAAGTCTACGGTGATAGATAAATCTGTCTCCCACAGATAAACCTATAAGTTTTGTTCCGTCTTTTGATAAATCAAGGTGAACAGGAACTAATTGATAATCCGGACTTATATTCCCGAAGAACGGCCTAGTATTATCAATCACCTCATAATAATCTAAATCGTATGGTAGCAAAACTAGATATTGTGGAATCATAAACGATGAGACGAAGATGTTTGTGATTTTTTTTTATCTTGCCCTATCAGAGATATAATCTCAAGTCAATTATTCAACTTAATTCGTATGGTAGAAAATGGCAAGATCAGATCGCTAAACTACAAGAGAAGTAGTTTCGTCTGGCTTCACAATCCCAATAAAGTTTTTCAGTCGTTAACCTACAGGGTCTCGAGAAGATACCTAAGGTTAAAGGAGAATCGACTCTAGCAAAACCAACTAGTATCACACAGGAGGTGTGGGGATTAGTTTTTCCAGTTGCTAGAGTTCCCCTTATATAGTTTTCAAATCAGGGTTTGCAATCTAAGTTACCTTGGTAACAAAGCATTCAATATTCACCGTTAGATGAAAAACCTGATTCAACCAAGCTAATATCTTTCAACCGTTAGATCGAAACTTAGCTTGTCACACACAAATGAAATGTATTCATTTAGGTTTGAGTAACCGTACCTAAACGTGTACACTTAGTTGGTTCAAAAATAGTTAACCAATGGTTATCCATATGAGTACTTTCATATTAACCATATTCATATTTCTCATAACTAGTTCAAATGACTCATAAGAACTAGTTCAAGAGTTGTTCAATTGCTTAGGTCTTTATTCATAGACACAATTAAAGCAAAATCGGTTTGATCCACTTGAATCAATTCATGAACAATATAGCCACGGTTTGCAAAGATTGCATTCCTTATAATTTATTATTTTAAGATCATGAACTACCGATTTGAGAAATAACCAGCTTGGGTACGCGTAAGGGTATGCATACCTTAGCTACCGGATTTGAGTTTACAAACTCAGCAGAAATTTTCGGTTTGAAAACTTCCATGGGTACGCGTACGGGTATGCGTACCTAAGGTGACTAGTTTACTAGTTTGCAAACTACAAACTCAGCATAAATTTTCGGTGTGAAACTTCCGCCAGTACGCATACCCAACCTGTCTCCTTTACCAATACCGCATGCACACATATGCACGCACTTGGTTTCCGGCAAATGGATTTATACACTAATGTTCGAACATACTATATATGCTTATATCCATAGTTGGTAATCTCAACTCTACATTTCAATCATTGAAACATTCTTCTATAGTGTTATGACAATCGTTATTCAAAACTATCGTCATCAAAGCTCTTTTTCAAGATTGAAACGTCATCATGACTTTCGTCACAGGTAAAAATGAAAATGGTTAAAACGAAAGCTCACCAACACATATTTCGAGAAAAAGATAGGCGAGTAAACTCGGCTCGAAATAGCAAATGTGTATGTATGAAAACTATCATACTTATACGACTATTATCTCAAGAGTAGGAGATAGAGTAGACTTTTGAGTGATAGATGAGTTCAAGTCTCCACATATCTTTTTTATCGGATGAAGTTCCACTTGTTCCTCGAGTAGTTCTTCGTCTTTGTAAGATGATCGCCATGGAGTCTGGAGCTCAACTACACTTAACTATCCTAGACCGAGACTTAGTCATAAGTAAAATAGAAATCAAGACATATAGTTTTGATCACTAATATTGACAAGCATGCTTGAGATAGCAACGCATGCGAGTTCGACCTAGCAATGCTCTAACAACTTTGTTGGGGATTCGTGAAGCCAGACCCTCTGTAGTTGTGTATTTTGATCTTACTTGTTCTATCGTATCAAGTACTATCTTCTCCAATATTTTCTCGAGATTTATCTTCGATAGCTAATATATAAAATGTAATCACAAATCTCTTTGTATCATTCTTTGTGGTTCCTCAATAACTTATTTTACTTCCATATAGTTAAGTTATTATGAGGTGATTGATATTTCTAGGGGGATCTTCGGGAGTATAAGGTCGGATTATCAATTGGTTCCTGGTCACCTTGATTTATCATAAGATGGAACAAAACTTCATAGATACTTCTATGGGAGACAGATTTGTCTATCAGTATAGACTTATCTGTGGGAAACAGATTTGTTTATAAGTCTTCGACTTTAGGTCGTTGTTGTTAGACTTAATGTTGGTTTAGAAACAAATCATGTCTGGATTAAGGTAATTGTTGATAGTTTATGAAAATCTAGTTTAGTGTAATGTAGATTATGGTATGATTATTTCTTTAATCATTTATGTAATCTTTTTTATGGTTAAACTAATCTTGCATGAGCTGTCCTATGAGCTGTTTAATGTAGCCATGAGCTGTCACTTCAACTCATGATGGAAAGATTGGAGAGACATGTGGCAAGCATGACTAGGACTCTCTTCTAGCCTCACTTCTTTTAAAAGAAAAATATGTTTTATCCATCAATCTAAGGTGAGGAAATAAAAGTAGATCAGAAGTCATGAAACCTTAAAGCTATTGCTTTCTATTTCCTTGTTGTGAATCTATTTTGTGTATATGGTGTATGTTCTAAGTTACTTGAAGTGCTGATTTAGAGTTGTAAGAACATGGTAATACTAGATTTATGGTATATTTCAGTATATGGTTTTCACATAATCATGTTTAAGCATAAAGAATGTTAATTATGATGCTGAAATTCCAACATTCTACTTCTATTTTCTTTAGAACACTTTCATTACTCTCAAAGTATCGCTTTGGCAATACTTAGTCAAGTAATGAAACATACATAATATCTTTAATCACAATTTTCAAAAAATTGAAAATCAAGTGATATACCTTAAGTTCAAATTTGTACCTCAAAGGTACAGCCATACCTGAACTTGACTATATGATCCTGCAGACATTATAGCCAGCATTTTTCTCCCACTGATTTGCTTGATGAATTCAACTTCATCAACTTGAGAACCCCGTTCAAACTGCCCGGACTCTAACAGCTGTTATAAACCACATGCATATCCTGAGCAGAGGAAGAACTTCTGCTCCCACTTTTCCTGCCAACCAATTACAAGTTGTTTGATAGAGAACGCCAACTTCGATACTAGCATCCGAGAACAAAACAAGTCCAGAAACTTCATGGCTATCTTTGATCTATTTTGGAGGTTCTGTATTGTGCTTCCTCCTTTCAAGTCTGCTAACTGCTCCAAATAACTAAGCTCTTCTAAGAGCAACCGCAGTGGGCGACTAAACCCATTTATTTGGTAAAAGAACCAGACGTAGCGGGACGGACCATCGACCAAATCCCAGCCTAAACCAAAATTCGAGACTATATTTGGTCTGGGACCAAAGACCATACCCAAATTTAGTCGAGCGGTGATATAATCTTCGTTTCTCAACGGGCGGTTATATAGTCTACGCCCCATGCCAGACGTGCTTTATACCTCCGCCCCAATTTTTTTTTTCTTTAATGTGGGGCGTGGTTTATACCTCCGCCCCACTCATTTTTTTAGGAACTTTATTTGGGGCGTGGACTATACCAACGCCCCATTGTGTTTTTTTTTTTTTTTTTTTTTCTCTTTACATTTTCGAACCAGGCGAACGTATACTTCACGCCCCACACCAAAGTAACGTATACTTTACGCCCCACACCAGGCGGTGGTATAGTTTACGCTCCACCAAAATTTAGTCTTCCACCCGTAGCGTCACACACCAGACTAAACCCAAATTTTTGTCTTTTTTTCCCTCTTTGGTCTTTGGTTTTACTCGCACCACTTCAGTTGCTCTAAGCACATGTGTTTGTATTCCACAAAGCAGAGCCACGATTCATCCAGTATCAGTACCAAGAGAATGATTTTCCAGTAATACCAAGAGTCATAACATTGGAACCGAGACTCTCATGTGGTCCGGATCTACAGAGTTATCTCCTACCCAAAACAGTATCAAGATAAAATCCACACAGGAACTGCGGTTTCCAGCTCCTCCTATTAAGTTGACAGTGACGATATTCTAACCCATACAATTCAGTACTCTCTATAATCAATATATTTTCATCTGCGTTCCAATCTTAAACTTGATCACTGCCAAACTAAATGATATTGAAGTAGAGAAAATCATATGGAGGAAGAACGTATGTTGACAACATAGACTTTTCACCGCCTGTAACAATTATTACCAGAATATTTCTTTCACTTAATGTTGCAGCTTTCCAATGTATGCCAATTTGGTTGCAACAAAGTGCATTCAATTGCAGAAGCACGGTGAATCACTCTGACTTGCACTCTGACGTACCGTAAGCATACAAACTCCATAACCAGCAACTTTCTTTTCATGAGACTCCTGAAATCACTACTTAGCAGCAATCAACATAGCTTCAAGTCATGTTGCTTTGTCATCTTATTCTTGCTGATGTATGTTGAAAGAGATACAAAAGTATTTACCCGCTAATAGTCACCACAGACCACAAGCCTCATGTATACAACGAAACTATCCGGCAACAGTTTTTAAAATTACAACCTTATGCTCATAATATCTTGTGTAGCTTCAAACATGTGGGATTATAATTCCACACGTCAATGGGTCTCCCACTTTTAAATTAGGAAATTACACGAAGACGAGCACACTGTACTACCACACCCCACTCATGAATAACAAACATCAGATTCCTTAACACATGTGATCAACAAAATTCTGGCAGGTGGACTAAAACTTGACGGAGAATGGAAACTGGTTTCCATCTAACTAACATGAATCACCTTTATTTGACCAGCCATAAGAGATTCAACACTTACTCAAGCGGTGGTAGAGACCTGACAAGTTTATCTCTCTTTGATATTTCATGTTAGTTTTCACGATCTGCAGCAGATATACCAGAGCATCCAACTGTGACTCATTCTCCATAAATTGAAACCTTACTGCACACATATGTTGGTTTGATTCCCACAACTCCACAGGAAAAAGCCGGTTCTCTAACAAAGTACCCAAAAGCAGCTACACACTGCCTGAAACATAAACAGTTGAACCTCCTGATGATGATGCTACAGGTTACCCCACTAACATCCCATCGATATGCTGTCAATATAGATGATACTGAATCTGATATGCCTCGTTCTGTAGTTTGGTTCTTGAATCAACCAGAACTAGAGCGACAACAACATAAGTCAATGGAAAACACAGAGAAGAACAATTCCATTAGGTAACTAAACCAAAAACGAACTCTGTATATCCCTAGTCGAAGAACATGAAATAACTAGGGAAATAGAAGTAGAATGAATCACACTAGTGATATGAAATGAATCAAAGGTGATTCACACTAGTGATATGAAATGAATCATGTTTTATACTTGTGTTTATGGGTGAAAACTATTTCTGCCGGTTTTGGTAATTTGGGGTGTGTGGATGAGAAATGAGTCTAAACCTTAAACAAATGCACTGCACGGGAGTGCTTGTAGATTCGAGAAATCAATCTGTGCAAATCCGTCCTAAACCAAGAAATGGCCGTTCCAGACTTGTTTCGGTCACATAGTGAAGGAGATGGGGTTGATCTTAGGGAGGGAAGCGAAGAATGTTTTGATATTGTGAAGGTGTTGGCTATGTATGACTTATATCAGAAAGCTAAACTGGCTTGCAGGATGTAAGCTATCAGTTTCGGTGTTTGAATACGATTGTATCAACACTTGCCTTTGTTGTCTTGACTTGCCCTTTTTTTTGGAAATAAGGAGGAGACCCTATTTATACAAGTCATTTGAGCCTTATTCACGTCTCTCGTGGGAAGTGGAGGAAGTGGAGTGATGGAGTAGTGGAGTTGTGTGTTAGTGTTACACGACCAGTCTTGCCCACTTCTCCTGTCATCTCTAACCGTACATGACTTCCTGACACGTTCTTGTGATGGCGCGTTGCACGCTGCACGCTGTAAACCGCCAGATCAATACCCCAGTATGTATCCCCCAGTTTTTGACATGATTGATGTCTCAAGTGTGTGGATCGTAAGACCCACGGAAAGCAGCATGTAATGCTAGATTAAATAACTAAGTTATTTAGGAAGTCGATGCTTGTGAAGTATCGTGTGTATTCTATGCAGGTACTGCATCATGGTGTGGTAGAGTGACGGGTAGTGATCACCATGACGCCTCACTGACCAATTAACTCCTGACCAGGGTTGTATAACCAAGCCGGTGAAGTTGGACGGACGAGATGATCTTTGAGACACTTATCTGCGACCGTTGGTCGAATTAGGGTTTTTGAAGATGTGCGCAAGCATCACTATTCAGCTTGGTCGAATCTAAGCTTGGGATACAATTTTGGCAGGGCCGATCGTGCATGTGTGTAGACGACATGACGGTGTAGGCGCCCATACCTCATTATCTCGTGAAAGTATGATCTGGGCCACTCAATTTGTCCGGCGAAGTTGAGTGGTCGAGATCAATTTGCAACAGAAATTTGATGCCGCAAAAGCCGCGCATCATGCTAACTTCGGGCGCGCGTTTCAAGACGACCAAGCTTGGTCAGTCTTGGCCGATTAGTCTGGTATATAGATGGTGAGCTGGTGTACACGTCCATACCTTAACATCCCATAGAAACGTGATCTAAGCCACTCAATTTGTCCGGAAAAGTTTAGTGGTCGAGATTAGTTTGCAATCGGGAGGTGTGACCATGCCTAGTTCGGGCGTGCGAATCGAGGCGACTAGGCATGATATGCCTTGGCCGATCGGGTGTGGAGATAGATGGGCCCACAATGGTCATGTTGATACGCACCGGACCTGCTTAGTCTAATCCTGGACCCTTCATTCGTGCAGGAGAAAATGGACGCTCGTGATGTTCAAACCCTAATTAGGGTTTCACCGGCCGTGTGTCATGCCTTGTTTGGGCGCACGAACTGGAACGACCAACTATAGTTAGTCCCGACCGATCGGTCATGTATGTAGGTGGGCCCACGGTGTTAGTGTTGACATGCTCTGGGCCCTTTGAATCTACATCTACACCCTTCATCTATGCCTGTGAAGATGGATGGTTGAGACTGTTTTGCGACACATGTAATGTGCCGCAAACCCTAATTTAGGGTTTTTTCGTCCATACTGCTTTGGTTTGGACGGTTTGGCAAGCTATGCCACCCTTTTGGGGAGGCCGACCATGCGGGGCCCGCGTTGGGTCGGTAGTGAATATTCTAATACGTGCTTGGGGTCATGGATTCAATCTAAGCCATCCAATCATGTTGGTGAAGTTGGATGGTCGTGATCGTTTCTGAGACTGATATGGACAGTCTAGGTTCAAACATGCTCAATCGGGCTAGTATAACACACCGAGAGACGTATGCTCAATCGGGATAGTATAACACACCGAGAGTTGTATGCTCAATCGGGCTAGTATAACACACCGAGAGTTGTAGCCTGTACGGGTATTTCTTACACGCTTCATTATTAATGCTTGGAGGTTCATGTTGCTCTGCTAAGAACAACACTCAGTCGTCATGCCGCACCGGTAATGAGTACAGGAAATACAAGGCTGGTTATGCATTAATTAATAATGTCAGAAATTCACGGGGTATATGGGATTGTTGCCACATGCTCCAACCTGGATGAATTTCATGTATTTAATTCACAGAATACTTGGATTGTTGCCACATGCTCCATTCTAGGTGAATTAGTAAAGTGAAAAAGTATTCATCACTTTATCAGTGGCTATCCTTTGCAGGATGTCAGCGCATAAATTTGGTTTCACAATTTTAGCCCTGAACTAAAATCCACCATCAACATTAAGTCTCCTGCCTAGCACATAATGGTTACACTATTGTGGGGTAGGCATTATATGGTGACATATATACAGATAAAACTTATGAGACAAAGTTAGATGTTACCAGGAGAGACGAGTCGTCCTGTCCTTGGAGCATGTCACGTTCAAGAGGCGTTCAGGCGAGCGTTCCCCTAGCATGATGTCGGTCTTGCTTGCTTCGATCGACCTTGCTATGCCTTCTTCGGTCGAGAGCCTTCTTCGTGATTGTTCTGCTCGAGCGTGGGGCTGATGTGCCTGCTCAATGGGCTATCGCGCCTGCTTCGCTCGATCGTGGGACTCATCATGCGCCTGCTTGATCGAACGTGGGCTTGTTATGCCTGCCTTGCTCGAACGTGAGATCCACCGCGTGCCTTCTTTGCTTGGGGACGGTTGTGCCTGCTTCGACCAATTTGGGGCTGGATGTGCCTGATCAAGTGGGAGCTTCCGCGTGCCTGCTTTGCTTGGGGCCGGCTGTGCCTGCCTGCTTCGACCAATTACCAAACCTGTTGCCTCACCCCAACACCAGACTTGCCCCTTGACCAACACCGGACTTGAAACTTGAGCAATACCGGACTTGTCACTTGATCAATACCAGACTTGAAACTTGAGCAATACCGGACTTGTCACTTGATCAATACCAAACTTGAAACTTGAGCAATACCGGACTCGTCACTTGATCAATACCATACTTGAAACTTGAGCAATACCAGACTTGAAACTTGAGCAATACCGGACTTGTCACTTGATCAATACCGTGTTTGGACCCAATCCCGGCCTTGTGTATTCCAACGTGAATGTGTGTTTTGTCGTGTGTGACTACACGTATCGCGCGTTTTTATACAATATGGGTCCACGACAAGCTAGTGCACACGTGTATCTGGAGAAACACCGGCCTCGTTTGCTGGCCCAATACCAGCCTCGTGACCTGAGCAGTACCGGCCTTGTGACCTGAGAAGTACCGGCCTTGTGACTTGATCAACACCGGCCTTGTGACTTGAGCAGTACCGACCTTGTGACTTGATCAACAGCGGCCTTGCTTTCTTTGACCATACAGTTTATGTGCTTGCTCGAGTGTCATCCTTGCTACTTCGACCAACAACGGTCTTACCTTGACGAACACCAGTCTTTCTAACCAACATCGATCTTCCCTTTGCTCGAACATTGGCTCTAGGCATGCTTGCTTTTCCCAAACGTGAACCTTGTATGTTCGAACGTGGTGTGGGTCCTGCTGAGAGCGTTGAAGCATCTTCTGGAGCAAGAAGGTCCCGGAGAGCGTTTGATGCAGCTTCTAGTGGGTGGAGCGTTGAAGAAGTTCTTGACTGGCGGTAAAGGAATTTCATGCTGAGCCTTAGTACCTAAGCGTGGTCTATGTGGCTCTATCTTGTATGCCCGATGGGTCTTTTGTACGTAATGATCGTTGATATGGTGAATCTCTGGATGGTATTAATCGACGAGCAACAACAGTTCCTGGCAGCAACTGTGATCAGAAGAGACTGGCAGTGAGAGGCGTGATAGCTACGGGCACGAACTTGGCAGTCTTCATATGGTGGTAGAGCTCGTCTCATTGTTAGAGGGATAAACTGGAACCGATGGCTTTCTTGACGTTTCTTCATGAAATATAGAAGAGGGAGACAATCTCCTGCCCACGAGTATCCAGAGCTTTGGACTTGATAGATGTTATCACGCTAGGTTCATGAGGTTGTCTTTGAGATAGGCAGTGCTAAGCAGTCCCATTCATACTCCTTTGGTAACGCAACTAAATCTTCTACGGGAGAGAAATTCTGAAAGCGTCTCTAATTGATGTAGTTACCATCGATCCAGATATGGAATATCTTGGACGTTGTTTCACCATTACGGCAGTCTTGCATATGGTGCTTGTTTATGGGTGAAAACTACTCCTGCAGAATTTGGTAATTTGGGGTGTGGATGAGGAATGAATTTAAACCTTAAACAAATGCACCTGCAAAGTGAGTGCTTGTAGATTCGAGAGATCAATCTGTGCAAGTCCGGCCTAAACCAAGAAATGGCCGTTCCGGATTTGTTTCGGTCACAAAAGTGAAGGATATGGGGTTGATCTTAGGGAGGGAAGCGAAGAAGGTGTTGAGAATGTGAAGGTGTAGACTTGCTTATGACTTGCAACAGGAAAGTGAACAAGCTTACGATTGGTGTAAACAGGCTCTGATGTTTTCTTGTCGTTTTTCTCTGTTTTTCTCCCCGTTGTTTGGAAATAGGGCGGAGAACCTATTTATACAAGTCATTGAGTCTTATTCACGTCTCTCGTGGGAAGTGGAGGAAGTGGAGTGATGGAGTAGTGGAGTTGTGCGTTGGTGATACGCGACCAGCCTTGCCCACTTCTCCTGTTCATCTCTAACCGTCCATGACTTCCTAACACGTTCTTGTGATGGCGCGTTGCACGCCGTGCACGCCGTAAACCGCCGCATCAATACCCCAAAGATGTATCCCCCGGTTTGTGACATGATTGATGTTTGGAATGTGTGGATTGTGGATCCACGAAAGATATCATGTAATGTCAATTGAATAATCACAAGTTATTCAGAAGTCGATACTTGCGAAGTATCGTGTGTATTTTATGCGGTGTATTTGCATCATGGTATGGTAAAGTGATGGGTAATGACGCCTCACGGCCAATTAACTCCCGAACAGGGTTGTATAACCAGACCGGTGAAGTTGGACGGATGAGATGATCTTTGAGACACTCATCTCGCGACCGTTAATGAAATTAGGGTTTTGAAGAGGCGCGCAAGCATCACTCTTCAGCTTGGTCGAAACCAAGCATGGGAAGGATTTCGGAGAGGACCGACCGGGCGTGCATGTAGATAGCATGCCGGTGTAGACGTCCATGTCTCACTGTCCCATGAAGGTGCGATCTAGGCCACTCAATTTGACCTAAGCAAAGAGGAGTGGTTGAGATCGATTTTGCAATAGGAATTTGATGCCGCAAAAGGCCGCGCACCATGCTCTTTTCCGGCGCGCGTTCCAAGACGACCTAACTTGGTCGGTCTTGGCCGATTGGTTTGACGTGAAGATGGTAAGCTGGTGTTCACGCCTATACTAGAATATCCCATTAAAACGTGATCCGAGCCACCCAAATCGTCCGGCAAAGTTGAGCGGTCGGGATCAGTTTGTGGTTTGGGAGGCGTGGCCACGCTAGTTTGGGCGCACGTTTTGGATTAACCAGGCATGATATGCCTTGGCCGAACACATAAGGAGGTAGATGGGCCCACAAAGGGTCATGCTGGTATGACCGGACTGTTTAATCTAATTTGGGACCCTCCATTCGTGCTTAGGAGAAGATGGACGCTCATGATGCTCAAAACCCCAATTTTGGGTTTCAAAGTCGTGCGCCATCTCTTGTTTGGGCGACAATTTTGTCACGACCAAACAAGGTTGGTTTTGACCGATTGGTCAAGTGTGTAGGCGGGCCCACAGTGATCGTTTTGACATGCTCTGGGCCCTTTGAATCTACATCTACACCCTCCATCTATACCTGCGAAGATGGATGGTTGAGACCGCTTTGCAACACATGTAATATGCCGCAAACCCTAATTTAGGGTTTTCCGTCCATAATGCTTGGTGTATGGACGGTTTCTTGGCAAGCTAGGCCAATGACCGACCATGCGGGGTCGGCCGTGGGTATTCCATACCTGCTTGGGGGTGATGGAATTGATCTGGGGTCATCCAATCATGCTTATGGAGTTGGATGATCATGATCGAATCATATCCGGACTGATACGGTCAGTCCGGATGCTCAATCGGGCTAGTATAACACACCGAGAGGGGCTCAATCAAGCTAGTATAACACACCGAGAGTCAGCCTGTACGGGTATTTCGTACATGGTTTCATCATAGTGCTTGGAGGTTTGTGTTACTCTGTAAGAGTAACACTCAGTCGTCATGCCACACTGATAGTGAGTACTGGAAATACAAGGCTGATATGAAATTCACAGGAAGGGATTGTTGCCACATGCTCCAACCTGGAGGAATTTCATGTATTCACAGAATGGGATTGTTGCCACATGCTCCATTCTTGGTGAATTAAGTGAGGGAGTATCCAACACTTATAAATGGCTTTATCTTTTACAAGATGTCAGCGCATGATTTTTTCTGGTTTTTTACAAATTTAACCTTAAATGAAAATCCACCATCAACATTAAGTCCCCTGCCTAGCACACAATGGTTACACTATTGTGGGGTAGGCATAAGATGGTGACAGTTAAAGATAAAACTTATGAGACAAAGTTAGATGTTACCAGGAGAGACGGGTCATCCTGTCCTTGGAGTATGTCACGTTCAAAAGGCATCTAGGAGAGCATTCCCCTAGTATGATGTCGGTCTTGCCTGCTTCGGTCGACCTTGCTATGTCTGCTTCGGTCGAGGGCCCACTCCGTGCTTGCTCCGTTTGAATGTCGGTCTTGCCAGATCGACCTTGTTATGCCTGATTAGGTCGAGGGGCTATTGCGCCTGCTTCTCTCGATCGTGGGGTTGTGCCTAATCGACGGACTGCTGCGCCTGCTTCGTTCGTGGGGCTACTGCGCCTGTTTGATCGAACGTGGGCTTGAATTTCGTGAACATGATTCCCATGACATAAGAGAACCGTGTTGTGCAAATAAATATGGTCCCGCCATATTCTTGATTGAACGTGGGTCACATATCGTGTATGCCTGACTGAATGTCACCTTTATACCAGCCTCGTGCCCTTGACCAACACCGGTCTTGAAACTTAAGCAATACCGGACTTGAAGCTTGAGCAATACCGGACTCGTCACTTGATCAATACCGGACTTGTGACTCGATCAACACCGGACTTGAAACTTGAGTGATACCTGTGACTTGATCAATACCGGTCTTGAGACTTGATCAACACCGGACTTGAGACTTGATCAATACCGGTCTTGGACCCAATACCAGCCTTGTGTACTCCAAAGTGAATGTGTGTTCTGTCGTGTGTGACTACACATCTCACACGTTTTTATACAAGTACTAACTCCTGTCGAATGAAGAAAAGAACTCCTGTTGAGATGTCTTCTGGGGATAATGCTGGTGCCAAGTCAGGAGGTGTTGAAAGCTTCAAAGATATGCCGAACATTGATGATGAGTTGTTCATCGCGCCCTTTCAACTATATGAAAATATCTGTTCCACAGGATAACCCTCCTCCTATCGACTTCAGGGTTTTTCATGGTCCGCTGGGTCCTCATGAAGGATGGATGAGACGTATGTTGAGCAATGAGTACATCAAATATAACTTGACCAGAGCGCAGATTATTGATGTAGCTTGAAACGACTCGAGAGGATGTTAAAGTGGCTTCTGGTGCGAACGTTGAGGTGGATCCTGGAGAGAGTGTTGAAGCAGGATTCTGAAGCGAACAGGGGTCCCGGAGAGAGCATTGAGGCGACTCTTGAATAGACCATTGAAGCAGTTTCTGCTGGAGGGAGCGTTGAAGTGGCTTCCTCTTCAGTTTGATTTACCCTTGCGAATGCCATGATTCTTGACTGACCATCTTTCTCGTGTTGAAGAAGTCCTTGACTGACGGTGAAGGAACTTCATGCTGAGCCTCAGTCCCCAAGCGTGGTTTACATGGTTTGTTCGTAGTGGTTGTTGTCGAGCCAGATATGGAATATCTTGGACATTGTTTCATCATTGTGGGAGTCGTGCATGTGGTACTGGATTTGGAGTTGACGGACGCGCATGATGTTGTATCTCGGTGGTTTTCCTCTTGCTGCTTTAGGGAACTGCTTACAGAAGGCTAAAGGTTGTATCTCCTGTTGGTGAGATATATGCCCCTACAAACATTATGAGGCTCTTCATTACCGGCAGGCCTGGTTCTTTCTATCAGGGAATATATTGTTGTAGATGAGCGTTTCAACAGCTCCAGAGGATGACCAAAAGCGTGGATTCTCCAACATAGCATGATAGACATGTACCACTGTCTGATAAAGTGACTCGCCCGGATCTTGTTCGATATAACGCGTGGACATCGTTATCTTCTTGAGGCTGCTCCCTTGAGGTATCGACTCCAGTGGAAGATTGCCAGAGCGTTGATACGTTGCACCGGCATTCTTTAAACTAAATGGCAGTATGGTATAATAAAAATTTCCGAGAGGAGTTCAAAAAGCTATCTTACTTGCGTCATGCTCGTATATCCTTATATGGTAGCCGCTACATCCATCCATGGAGGGGAACGTGCCGTGTCCGCTGGTTGCATCTACTAACATGTTGATGTTAGGTTGAGGAGGATCGTTTTTGGAGCAGCACCTGTTCAAGTCTCTGAGATCTATGCAGCACCTGATCTATCCATTTTCCTAACTGCAACTGACCGACTTGGATCCAGGTATGACATGTAGATGATGGGTGACCAATTTTTCATCTAGACCAGGCATTTCCTCGTATGTCCAGGCGAACACATCTTGGTACTCCTTGAGTAGTTGAACAAGACTCGTACGTTAAATCTGTGGGCCAGTCGAACTGATAGAGACCGGCACGGGAGATTCTTCATCCCCCGATGTTAACAGTCTCGAGCTCGTCGGTTGTGGAATTGGTTCCATCTTGTAGTTGTTGCGGGGCATCTAATACCTCCTCTTGTACTTCGTCGTTCCTGCAGCATTCAATTGGGCGGAGAGACTGGGTGCCAGTCTCTCCTGTTAATTGCTAACAGCGGCGCCGGTATATTGTCTTCCCCTTCTGGTCACGTTTCGCCTCGAAAGTGCGTTCCCTTTTGGTTTGAACGCGGGTTGAAGCCTCACTGGATAAAGATGGACGCCCCGTCAGAGAAGGCGTGTCGTGGTGCTTGGCCCTCGGTGATGTAAGTCGGTCTTCTTCCTGGATTGAAGCCCACGTGGGTAGTGGGGTGCACATGATTTTGTCTGATCTTCCCTGCGAAGTATCTTTTGGCTCGAACAGCTCCACTCCGCATATTGGTGCGTACGGAGACAATGATGCGGGAATACGGATGACTTTCTCATTTGGCATGGTCTTCAGGCACTGGTGATATGTTGAAGGAATGACCTTGTTGTCGTAAAGCCATGGTCTCCCCAGTATCATATGGTAGTCCGGCTCCTTTTCCATGACTTCAAACTTTGCTCTTGACTGAACGGGTCCTACTGATAAATTCAGATTGACATACTCGTATGTGATGGTCTGATTTCCTTCAAAGTCTGTCATCGTGTTAGGCTTCCGTACGACCTTGCCTGGGAGAACCTTGGATGTCCTGAGAGTCTTGAGAGTAATGAAGACGCTCCTGTGTAGATAAGGGTCGTCTTGAACTCTGAATCCTTGATGCGTGCGGTGACATGTAGGGCACGGTCGTGACCTTCCTCTGGTTGATTGCAGCAAAACGTCTCCGCGCGCTGATTCTTTGAGAGGTGTGAAAGTTCGCATAAACTTTCCACTAGAGAAACCCTTCCCGATCCACCGGCCGGTTCATAGTGAAACTATTGACTTGAGGAGGATCGTTGTGAGGATCAGTCCCCAGTGTAGGAGTCTCCATGACAGGATCGCTCATATCTGATGTCGCTTCTTTGATCAGGTCCATGGAGGTCCGCGCCGCTGAAGTACCTTCTCCGGTGCGTTGAATGCGTTCCTTTTTGCTCCAGGGGCTGTCACGGCTCTTGTGGAAATCGATCAGTTAATGTCTTAAGAAAAGTGAGTACCTCTTTCTGAGTTGTGGCCATATCCGTTCGAGTCTTAGCAAGAACTTCCTGCTTCTCCATCAAGTCTGCAATGGTAATGGGGGATGGTCCTCCTCTCGTCCCTCCGGCTCCTCGTCCTGATGAATGAGTGGAAGTTGTTGCTCTGGTGACTACCAGAGGTGTTACACTTGATGAGATGCCAGGATTTTCAGCTGCTCTGGCTCTGGTGATGGGAGGTGTTGTAATATCACTGCTGAGTGATCGAATTGAACGTTCCCATCCTCTGTACTCACGTGTTCCTTGATTGATCTCTCCTTCTCCAAGCATTTCTTCACTTAGTTGAAAGGTCGATGCGGATTGAACAGTCTTCCGGGCTTCGACAAGGGTCTTGAGATATAAATCTTCTAACAGGGCTCCATAGGCTGCAGGATCCCTTTCTTTATCTGGTAGACGTTGTAGTACTCCGGACAAGTCCTTTCCTCTGTGGAGTTGCCTCGGTTCTTCATTGTTGACTGGACCATGTTGTTCGTCTCTCCTGAGTCCCCCGTGATTACGCGCTCTTTCTGCATCTCCACTGGTAAAGGTGTTACTCCTGACTAAGGATTCAGCATTTCTTGCACTGCTTGAGTAGATGCCTGCCGACCCTTCTTGTAATTGTGCTGCTATATCATTCAAAAGGCGAAATGTTTCGTTACGCCTTCAGTGATACTGCGGCTTGATTTGCCAAGACATCCTCCATTTTCGGCTACACTTCCCATGATATCCGAACCACCCCGTGGTTTCCTGATACATTGCGAGATGGAAACCGAAAAATTGAGAATTCAATTTTGTGCAACCGATAGATCAACCTCCCACTGTGGTCGCCAATTGTTTATGGGTGAAAACTACTCCTGCAGAATTTGGTAATTTGGGGTGTGGATGAGGAATGAATTTAAACCTTAAACAAATGCACTGCGCGGTGAGTGCTTGTAGATTCGAGAGATCAATCTGTGCAAGTCCGGCCTAAACCAAGAAATGGCCGTTCCAGGACTTGTTTCGGTCACAAAGTGAAGGAGATGGGGTTGATCTTAGGGAGGGAAGCGAAGAAGGTGTTGAGAATGTGAAGGTGTAGACTTGCTTATGACTTGCAACAGGAAAGTGAACAAGCTTACGATTGGTGTAAACAGGCTCTGATGTTTTCTTGTTGTTTTTCTCTGTTTTTCTCCCCGTTGTTTGGAAATAGGGCGGAGAACCTATTTATACAAGTCATTGAGTCTTATTCACGTCTCTCGTGGGAAGTGGAGGAAGTGGAGTGATGGAGTAGTGGAGTTGTGCGTTGGTGATACGCGACCAGTCTTGCCCACTTCTCCTGTTCATCTCTAACCGTCCATGACTTCCTAACACGTTCTTGTGATGGCGCATTGCACGCTGCACGCTGTAAACCGCCAGACCAATACCCCAGTATGTATCCCCCCCCCGTGACATGATTGATGTCCGGAATGTGTGGATTGTGGATCCACGAAAGATAGCATGTAATGCTTGAATTGAATAACTTCGTTATTCAGGAAGTCGATACTTGCGAAGTATCGTGTGTATTTTTATGAAGGTCTTGCATCATGGTGTGGTAAAGTGATGGGTAATGACGCCTCACTGACCAATTAACTCCTGACCAGGGTTGTATAACCAGGATGGTGAAGTTGGACGGATGAGATGATCTTTGAGACACTCATCTGCGACCGTTAATGAAATTAGGGTTTTGAAGAGGCGCGCAAGCATCACTCTTCACTTGGTCGAAACCAAGCATGGGAAGGATTTCGGAGAGGACCGATCGGGCGTGCATGTAGATAGCATGCCGATGTACACGTCCATGTCTCACTATCCCATGAAGGTGCGATCTAGGCCACTCAATTTGACCGGCAAAGAGGAGTGGTTGAGATCGATTTTGCAATAGGAATTTGATGCCGCAAAGGCCGCGCACCATGCTCTTTTCCGGCGCGCGTTCCAAGACGACCTAACTTGGTCGGTCTTGGCCGATTGGTTTGACGTGAAGATGGTAAGCTGGTGTTCACGCCTATACCTGAATTTCCCATTAAAACGTGAACCGAGCCACCCAAATCGTCCGGCGAAGTTGAGCGGTCGGGATCAGTTTGTGGTTTGGGAGGCGTGGCCACGCTAGTTTGGGCGCACGTTTTGGATTAACCAGGCATGATATGCCTTGGCCGAACACATGAGGAGGTAGATGGGCCCACAGTGGTCATGCTGGTATGACCGGATCTGTTTAATCTAATCTGGGACCCTCCATTCGTGCCGGAGAAGATGGACGCTCATGATGCTCAAAACCCTAATTTTGGGTTTCAAAGCCGTGCACCATCTCTTGTTTGGGCGACAATTTTGTCACGACCAAACATGGTTGGTTTTGACCGATTGGTCAAGTGTGTAGGCGGGCCCATGGTGATCGTGTTGACATGCTCTGGGCCCTTTGAATCTACATCTACACCCTCCATCTATACCTGCGAAGATGGATGGTTGAGACTGCTTTGCAACACATGTAATATGCCGCAAACCCTAATTTAGGGTTTTCCGTCCATAATGCTTGGTATGAACGGTTTCTTGAAAGCTAGGCCAATGACCGACCATGCGGGGTCGGCCGTGGGTATTCCATACCTGCTTGGGGGTGATGGAATTGATCTGGGGTCATCCAATCATGCTTATGGAGTTGGATGATCGCGATCGATCATATCCTGGTCGATGCTCAATCGGGCTAGTATAACACACCGATGCTCAATCGGGCTAGTATAACACACCGAGAGGGGATCAATCGGGCTAGTATAACACACCGAGAGTCACCTGTGCGGGTATTTCGTACATGGTTTCATCATAGTGCTTGGAGGTTTGTGTTACTCGTAAGAGTAACACTCGGTCGTCATGCCACACCGATAATGAGTCTGAAATACAAGGCTGATATGAAATTCACAAGAAGGGATTGTTGCCACATGCTCCAACCTGGAGGAATTTCATGTATTCACAGAATGGGATTGTTGCCACATGCTCCATTCTTGGTGAATTAAGTGAGGGAGTATCCAACACTTATAAATGGCTTTATCTTTTACAAGATGTCAGCGCATGATTTTTTCTGGTTTTTTACAAATTTAACCTTAAATGAAAATCCACCATCAACAGTGCTGGAGTTGGAGTTGGCGATTTTGGACGCGCAGGATGTTGTATCTCGGTGGTTTTCCTCTTCTTTCTCAAATAAACCGCTTATGGAAGGCTGAAGGTTGTATTGCTTGTTGGTGGGATGTATGCTTCCACGAACATCATGAGGCTCTTCATTACTGGAAGGCTTGGTTCTTTCCAGCAGGGTATATGTTATCGTAGATGAGCGTTCAACAGCTTCACGAAGTCCAGAGGATGACCAAAAGTGCAGATTCTCCAACATAACATGGTAGACATGCACCATCCTCTGATAGAGTGATTCTGCCGGTTCTTTCTCGACATGACACGCGGACATTGTTATCTTCTTGAGGCTACTCCCTTGAGGTGTCGGCTTTAGTGGATCTGAAGATGTCCCATGCTCGCTCTTGTCTGGGCTGACATAATAGGCTAACCCTTTGTGATGATTCAAAGATGGCAATATTTGTTGAATCCTCTGAAACGCTTCTGTTGTAGTGTGATCCAGATTTAAACTTGATCCTTTCTTCAAATAGGGGTGAATGAAGCAAAAGTTCACCTTGCCCATGAAGTTTTGGAGCTCCTTCAAAGTTCACGGAAGTGACATTGTGAGGATAGCTTGAGTCTTGGATTTGACTACTATATCATCCACGTAGTCTTTGACTTGTTTCATCGTGCTCATACATCCTTATCTGATTGTAGCCGTTGTAACCATCCATGAAGGAGAACATGCCGTGTCCGCTGGTGGCGTCTACTAACATGTCGATGTTAGGCAGAGAAAAGTCGTCCTCGGGGCAGCACTTGTTCAAGTCTCTGAAATCCACGCAGCACCGAATCTGTCCGTTTTTCTTCTTTACTGGGACCACATTAGCTAACCAGGTTGGATGATGAATAGGTCTGATGAAGCCAGCAGCTAGCAACTTCTGAATTTCGTTCTTGATTTGTTCTTCCACTTCGTGTCTGAATTGCCTCGGAGATTGCTTGATTGGCTTGGATCCAGGTACGACATGTAGGTGATGGGTGACCAATTTTTCGTCTAGACCAGGCATTTCCTCGTATGTCCAGGCAAACACATCTTGGTAATCCTTGAGTAGTTGGACAAGACTCACACGTTCGTCCACGGACATAGTCGAACTGATAGAGACAAGCCTAGGAGATTCTTTATTCCCGATGTTAACAGTCTCGGGATCGTCAGTTGTGGAGTTGGTGCCATCTTGCAGCTGTCGCGGAGCGTCCAATACCTCATCTTGTGTTTTGTCGTTCTTGCAGCATTAAACTGGGCGGAGAGACTGGGTGCCAGTATCTCCAGCTAATTGCTAACAGCGGCGCCGGTATATTGTCTTCCCCTTCTGATCACGGTTTTCCTCGAAAGTGCGTTCCCTTTTGGTGTGAGCATGGGTTGAAGCTTCACCTGATAAAGATGGACGCCTCGTCAGAAAAGGCGTATCGTGGTGCTTAGCCCCCAGTGATGCCAGTCGATCTTCTTCCTGGATTGAAGCCTACGTGGGTAGTGGGGTGCACATGACTTTGTCTGACCTTCCCTGTGGAGTTTCTTTTGGCTCGAACAGTTCCACTCCGCATATTGGTGCGTACGGAGACAATGATGCCGGAATACGGATGACTTCCTCATTTAGAATGGTCTTCCGGCACTGGTGATATGTTGAAGGGATGACCTTATTGTCATGAAGCCACGGTCTCCCTAGTATCATATGGTAGTCCGGCTCCTTTTCTATGACTTCAAATTTCACTTTTGACCGAACGGGTCCTACTGATAAATTCAGATTGAGATACCCGTATGTGCTGGTCTGGTTTCCTTCGAAGTCCGTCATTGTGGTGGGATGTCGTACAATCTTGCATGGGCTAACCTTGGTTGTCCTGAGAGTCTTGAGAGTAATCACATTCGAAGATGCTCATGTGTCGACGAGGGCCCTCCTGAACTCTGAACCCTTAATGCGTGCGGTAACATGTAGGGCCCGGTTGTGACCTTCCTCTGCCATCATGTCGTCTTCTGTAAATGTAACATTATTTACAGATGTTTCTGATGCAGTTAGGACTTCTGGACGTGAAGGAGTCATGCGTACGTCCAGAGCTATTTTATTAATTGCAGCAAACGTCTCTGCCCGTTGGTTCTTCGAGAGGTGCAAGAGTTCACACAAGCTTTCCACTAGAGATGCCGCTTCCTGATCCACCGGTCTCTGGTTCGTAGTAAAGCTGTTGATCTGAGGGGAACTAGTCCCCGGTGTAGAGGTCTCCGGAACGCTCATCTCTGATGTCATCTTAATGAGGAGATCAAGTATGTCTTATACCGCTTTGATTAGCTCAATGTTCTTCGTGTGAATCTCCTGTACCCGTGCTAGTTCGATTAATGTTGGAAATCTCCTAATCATGCCGTCAGATACGCCGTTAGGAGGAGGGTATCTCCGTTGGAGGAACCATCAGGATTTGAGACAGTCGAGGCGTTCCTAAGACCAACCATCTCGAAATTGATTGAATGGTATTGAAGAAATTGACTTTACAACTGAGAGATTAACCTCCCGCTGTGGTCGCCAATTGTTTATGGGTAAAAACTATTTCTGCCGGTTTTGGTAATTTGGGGTGTGTGGATGAGAAATGAGTCTAAACCTTAAACAAATGCACTTTTGCACGGAGTGCTTGTAGATTCTAGAAATCAATCTGTGCAAATCCGTCCTAAACCAAGAAATGGCCGTTCCAGACTTGTTTCGGTCACAAAGTGAAAGAGATGGGGTTGATCTTAGGGAGGGAAGCGAAGAAGGTGTTGATATTGTGAAGGTGTTGGCTGTGTATGACTTGTATCATAAAGCTGAACTGGCTTGCAGTATGTAAGCTATCAGTTCCGGTGTTTGAATATGATTGTATCAACACTTACCTTTGTTGTATTGACTTGCCCTGTTTTTTGGAAATAGGGAGGAGAACCTATTTATACAAGTCATTTGAGCCTTATTCACGTCTCTCGTGGGAAGTGGAGGAAGTGGAGTGATGGAGTAGTGGAGTTGTATGTTAGTGTTACACGACCAGTCTTGCCCACTTCTCCCTGTCATCTCTAACCGTCCATGACTTCGACACGTTCTTGTGATGGCGCGTTGCACGCTGCACGCTGTAAACCGCCGGACCAATACCCCAGTATGTATCCCCCAGTTTGTGACATGATTGATGTCTCAAGTGTGTGGATCGTGGGACCCACGGAAGCATGTAATGCTAGATTAAATAACTAAGTTATTTAGGAAGTCGATGCTTGTGAAGTATCGTGTGTATTCTATGAAGGTACTACATCATGGTGTGGTAGAGTGATGGGTGGTGATCACCATGATGCCTCACTGACCAATTAAATCCTGACCAGGGTTGTATAACCAAGCCGGTGAAGTTGGACGGACGAGATGATCTTTGAGACACTCATCTGCGATCGTTGGTGGAATTAGGGTTTTTGAAGAGGTGTGCAAGCATCACTCTTCAGCTTGGTCGAATCCAAGCTTGGGATACAATTTTGGCAGGGCCGATCGTGCATGTGTGTAGACGACATGACGGTGTAGGAGCCCATACCTCATTTTCTCGTGAAAGTGTGATCTGGGCCACTCAATTTGTCCGGCAAAGTTGAGTGGTCGAGATCAATTTGCAACAGAAATCTGGTGCCGCAAAAGCCGCGCATCATGCCAACTTCGGGCGCGCGTTTCAAGACGACCAAGCTTGGTCAGTCTTGGCCGATTATTCAGGTATACATACGGCGAGCTGGTGTACAAGTCCATACCTTAATATCCCATAGAAACGTGATCTAAGCCACTCAATTTTTCCGGAAAAGTTGAGTGGTCGAGATTAGTTTGCAATCGGGAGGTGTGACCATGCCTAGTTCGGGCGTGCGAATCGAGACGACCAGGCATGATATGCCTTAGCCGATCGGGTGTGGAGATAGATGGGCCCACGGTGGTCATGTTGATACGCATCGGACGTGCTTAGTCTAATCCTGGACCCTTCATTCGTGCAGGAGAAAATGGACGCTCGTGATGTTCAAACCCTAATTAGGGTTTCACCGTGCAAGCGTCATGCCTTGTTTTGGCGCACGAATCGGAACGACCAACTATAGTTGGTCCTGACCAATCGGCCATGTATGTAGGTGGGCCCATGGTGTTTGTGTTGACATGCTTTGGGCCCTTTGAATATACATCTATACCCTCCATCTATGCCTGCGAAGATGGATGGTTGAGACTGTTTTGGGCTAGACCGCCTACATTCCGCACACCGCTATTGCATTCAAATTTCAATACACATCACACAAAGACCACCATTACCCTGGAATTGCCACCACCAAAACCACTCTTCACCAAAGATCACTTCTCCGCTAACACAGATCTTTGGGCTCCTTTGAATCGCAGCCTTCTTTCTTTCAAACCTCTCCGGCACTTGAGCTCACAAACATCCATGGAAACAACATCTTTGAGTTGCCTGCTCTATTGCTAGCCTGCCAAGATTTCCGACCAGATGTTCGTAGCTTCATCTCGGTTGAACATAATGACTCCCATCCTGCTTTTCATGCCATTCGATCCGACAGCGAGATCACATCAACCTCAATACCAACATCAACACTTCCCCGGCTTTGCTTTACATGTTCAAGGCTATCATATGACTTCGACCAAATTGGCATCAACCTTACCACCACAACAATGTTTACTTGGCTCCAAATTAAAACAAGAACTCCAATCCACCTAGACTCGTGTCAAATTCAAACTCAAGTCCATTCATCTCTCGGCTTTTCATCTCGACTTGCAGCCTTCAACTCCGGTTTTTTCTCCAACTCACTCGCACACCGCAAGCTACTGCGCACAACTCCACTTGAGTCTTGCATTTTCTCAAACACCTTGTCTCTGGAATGATGGAGATACAACACTGCGATTTTAAGCCTTTCTAAACCTCCTTCCCTCTTCCTCCTCCTCCTCGACTGTAATAGCAACTTTCCTCGTGCTCCTTCTTCCTTTCTTCTTCTCGCATTGGGGTAAACAACCACACAAATCTAAGTATTCACGATGAACAAACCACCATCCTCGATCTCGGCAACAAAGAAGGAGAAATTTCCTGAATGCCTAAACCGATAACCTCAAGACCCAATTACCATCTCCTTCCCCGGTCGATGGACACACAAACTCTATGACTAGCCTACGACAATAATTGCCAAAAGAATTTGGTTTCTCCAATGTATAAACTCATCGACCTAGTTCTATAGTTATAAAGGAGGAGGTGCCTTAACAATATGGAGTGTATCACTCAGCTGGTTACCCCTTATCCTCAGCTAGGCTCTCAATAACACTTCCCTATAACCAAAATCTGGCTACCCCTTAACATGTGGCTGGGCTCCCAATAGTATTAGCCGATGAAATGACCCGTTTACCATTCCGAGTTCTTCTTTGCCCATAACTTCTTCATACGAGCTCGAATGACTCCGTTCTTTCGCCATTGTCTTCATCTTCTCGCCTCTACACAATGAAAAGTAGAAATCTTGTATTTGAACGAGTTTCACTGGCCTTGGCCCTTCTCCACTTGTGACTTCACTTTTGTAGCGACACATGTAATGTGCCGCAAACCCTAATTTAGGGTTTTTAGTCCATACGTATAACACACCGAGAGTTGTATGCTCAATCGGGCTAGTATAACACACCGAGAGTTGTAGCCTATACGGGTATTTTGTACATGCTTCATTATTAATGCTTGGAGGTTCGTGTTGCTCTCGCTAAAGAACAACACTCAGTCGTCATGCCGCACCGGTAATGAGTACATGAAATACAAGGCTGGTTATGCATTAATTAATAATGATGTAAATTCACAGGGTATATGGGATTGTTTCCACATGCTCCAACCTGGATGAATTTCATGTATTTAATTCACAAAATACTGGGATTGTTGCCACATGCTCCATTCTAGGTGAATTAGTAAAGTGAAGAAGTATTCATCACTTTATCAGTGGCTATCCTTTGCAGGATGTCAGCGCATAAATTTGGTTTCACAATTTTAGACCTGAACTAAAATCCACCATCAACAACTTGCTTTAGTTTTCCCTCGTCTATTAAACCCAAAGGTTCGATAGTCGAGTTTAAGGTATGTCATTTTCTTTAAGATACAGGTTAAACTTAAGGTATAATCATTTGATTCCAGTTTTTGAAAGTTATGATTAGATATACTGAACTTTCCATTGTTCGACTAAGTGTCGCCAAAGCGATACTTTGAGAGTGTGAAAGGGTTTCTAAAATGAGAATGAATTTTTTCAGTGGTTCAACAGTTTGGGAGGATTAGAGAAGAAAAACTGTGTCGAATGCTTGGCATCACAAGGTACTAGCTGCATATGGCTAAGCTAGATAAAAAAAATGAAGGTGCTGCTGGTACAGACCACAAAATCAGAGAGGCAAAGAATTCATCATTTTTCAGTTAAAGAAAGGTTTGTTTATGATTTTTCGGATATTACGAGTATGAATTTTGCCCAAAGGTATTTCATATTTGTGATATTTGGAATCAATCATGTTTTCCTACTTATTGAATATTTATTCTATTGAACCCAAAGGTTTAATAGAATTGTTGTTTGCTATGCATGAAATGTTGATCTTAAACTTGTAAGGTTAGACTCATGTATATCACAATTTTACCCAAAGGTGAATTTGTGATGATACCGAGTCATGTTTTAGGTTTAAGATGTTTACTTTTGCTTATTACATAGCAGTTTTGAGATTCCTGTACATCATAGTTTACCCAAAGGTGAACTTGTGATGGTATCGAATCTGTACTAATGTTTTATTCATGTGTAGATTAAAGTATATACAACATTGTATGTGACAGAGTTCTGAAAAATAGTGGGAGTATGGTAACATTTGTTTTGGGTTATCATCTTAATTGTTTGAACTTGTATTGATGTTTATCTGTTTACGTTGTTAAGGAACGGAAAATCAGTGGGAGGTCAGTACAGAAAGTCCCTATTGAGATAGCTTGTGATGAGCACAGAATAAGTATTTTCGGAGACATAGCTCTTTGGGCACATATAAAGATTTCTTCGGAGATCAAGATCTCTTTTGAGACAAAGATGAAGATATTTATGAAGATCAAGTCTCGACTAAGACAAAGATTAATCTGTCAGACATTCAATTGAGCAAGTTATTCTATTCGAAGATGTTAAATGTCTCGACAGACATACCTCAATTGAGCCAGTTATTCTCTTCGGAGATGTATCTCTTAGGAGATGTTAAATGTCTCGATAGACATACCTCAATTGAGTCAGATGAATCTTTACGGAGATGTCTCTTCGGAGATGTTAAATGTCTTTTCAGACATATCTTAATTGAGCCAAATGTATACTTGTTATATGTTTCGACGGAAACATGCCTCTTAATTGAGCCAGATGTATACTTGTCTCGACGGAGATGTATCTAGAAATCATAATGATTGCGGTTAAATCATATAAAGTTGCGGTATGAGCATATAAAGTTGTAGTGAGAGCTTATAAAGATTGATTCAAGTTTAAGTTTTCTGGTTTGAAAAATAAAGTTTAAAGTGCAGTTTATTTTGGCATAAGGTTAAGCCATTTAAAGTGTATGCATAAAGTTTAAAGTCCAGTTTACTTGAGTAAAAAATGGTCTGTCTAGCTTTCTGATTATACAAATGGCGTATGCATCTCTTAAATGGTGTATGGGTCTCTGTGGTCGAATCCTAGCATACCTTTTAGACTCAGGCATGCAGTTTCAGTAAAGAGTTTGTTGGTAACCAAAGTGGGAGAATGTTAGACTTAATGTTGGTTTAACAACAAATCATGTCTGGCTTAAGGTAATTGCTGATTAGTTTATGACAATCCAGTTTAGTGTAATGTAGATTATGGTATGATTATTGCTTTAATCTTTTATGTAATCTTGTTTATGGTTAAACTAATCTTGCATGAGTTGTCCTATGAGGTTTTTAATGTAGCCATGAACTGTCACTCCAACTCATGATGGAAAAATTGGAGAGACATGTGGCAAGCATGACTAGGACTCTCTTCTAGCCTCACTTCTTTTAAAAGAAAAATATGTTTTATCCATCAATCTAAGGTGAGGAAATAGAAGTAGATCAGAAGTCATGAAACCTTAAAGCTATTGCTTTCTATTTCCTTGTTGTGAATCTGTTTTGTGTATATGGTGTATGTTCTAAGTTGCTTAAAGTGTTGATTTAGAGTTGTAAGAACATGGTAATACTAGAGTTATGGTATATTTCAGTATATGGATTTCACATAATCATGTTTAAGCATAAATAATGTTAATTATGATGTTGAAATTCCAACAGTTGCAACTCTTAGTTGTGGGTGAGATCATCTAATGGAATCAAGTGCGCAGAATCCGGCATGGTATTAGAGGCGTAAGGAACTCGAATGTACCTTAATCGGTGTGAGACTTTGTTAGGTGTCAACTACATTCCAGTCTGAAGTTAACTTGTTGTAGGCTAGTGTCTATAGCGGTTTAATACTGTGTGGTGTTCAAATCTGGGTTTTCTGCATTTGCGGTTTCCTCGTTAACAAAATTTCTGGTGTATGTGTTATTTCTTTATTTTTTTATATAATTGAAATATCACAGGTTGTGCGTAGTTCAATCAATTGGTAAATATGACCTTTGTTTGTTGGATATAAATTGATTGGCACTTGAGCATTGGTCTTTGGTATCGTCCAAGTTATTTCTCATAACAATCGGGCTCACAGGTTTTTATCTGTTCGATTGCATATTGTATTGAGAAATTGAGATATAACCCATTGATATCTTTCTTGGTTGATCTACCCTTTATAAGCTGGTGCTCTCGGAATTATATTGCAATTATTCCATACATATTTTCGAACGAATTATTGGGTGTGATTGTTATACCCGTGCTTTTTTCAATTGATATCAGAGCAGGCAAAGACGTTAAAGACCTCATAGGTCTGTGTTTATAACAATCTGACTCTATGGACAAAAGTGTTATCTCATACAACGTATCACCAGTTCAGAAACGTTCTGACTTGGTTCAAAGCTTTGTTCCTATTGAGGAATCTCTCACATATTTATCATTGCCTGGATCTTTTTATAACTGGGAAACACGCCTAGAAGAACAGTTGGATGAACTTTCTGACGAAGGTGACTCAGATAGTGATAAAGATGTTGATAAGGAAGTCTCAGAGTATGTTAAGCTATTGGATTCGTTGGAAAAGAAAAAGATGACAACTTCTCATGTCACGCCTCTTCTGACTCCTCTCTGTCGAGATAACAAGAAATTGAAAATGATTTATAAAGGTCTTTATGTTTCTAATCGCTCTTGCGGATCGATCCTCAAAGATTCTGAGGAAAACCTGAGTAGAAAGTCACTTGAATGTGATAGTGTTTATCAAAAATGAAAAAGAGGGGGGGTCTAACAACCACACCCAATATTTCGTTTAGGCAATCTGTATGGACTAACTCCAATATAATTCCAAGAGTATCAACTAGACAGTCATACTCAATCAAGTAAAATTATATCCAAGAGTTATATCTCTGTTTCTCAATGTAATCAGCATATCAAACAGATAGAATTCCGCAAGCCTGATTATTATGAGAAACAACTTGAAAGGTACCAAAGACCAATGTTCAAGTGTCAATCAATTTCAATCAACAACCAAAGGTTGGATTTACCAATTGATAGAACTACGCACAGCCTGTGATATTTCAATTATATAGAAAATATAATGCGGAAAAGAAATAACATAGACACCAGAAGTTTTGTTAACGAGGAAACCGCAATTGTAGAAAAAAAAACCCGGACCTAGTCCAGATTTGAACACCACACTGTATTGAGCAGCTACAGACTCTAGCCTACTACAAGTTAACTTCGAACTGAAATGTAGATGAGCCCTAACCAATCTCACAGTGATTAAGGTACAGTCATGTTCCTTACGCCTATGAATCCCAGCAGGACTCTACGAACTTGATTCCCTTAGCTGATATCACCCACAACTAAGAGTTGCTACGACCCAAAGTCGAAGACTTTATAAGCAAATTTGTCTCCCACAGAGAAGTCTATTATGATAGATAAATCAGTCTCCCACAGAAATACCTACGAAGTTTGATTCGTCTTTTGATAAATCAAGGTAAACATGAACCAATTGATAATCCGGTCTTATATTCTCGAAGAACATCCTAGAAATATCAATCACCTTATAATAACTTAACCATATGGTAGTAGAACAAGTTATTATGGAATCACAAAGAATGAGACGGAGAGCTTTGTGATTACTTTTTATATCTTACCTATCGGAGGTAAATATCGAGCAAATCTTAGAGAAGATAGTACTCAATACGATAGAACAAAGTAAGATTAGAACACGCAACTACAGAGAAAATAGTTGGGTCTGGCTTTAGAATCTTAATGAAGTCTTCAAGTCGTTAACCTATAATGGTTTTAGGAAAAAACCTAGGTTAAAGGAGAATCGACTCTAGTCACAACTAATATCACACATGAGGTGTGGGTATTAGGTTTCCCAGTTGATAAAGTTCTCCCTTATATAGTTTTAAAATCAAGGTTTGATAGCTTTGGAACAAAGCAATCAATATTCACCGTTAGATGAAACCTGATTTAAGATTCAAGCTAATATCTTTCCACTGTTAGATGGTCTTAGCTTGTTACAGACAAATGAAATATACTTTTATTTAGATATGGGTAACCGTACCTAAACGTGTATATTGAGTTGGTTCAATAACAGTTAACCGAAGTTAGCCATATGAACACTTTTCTCTTAACCATGTTTATCTTAACATTTCTAGATCAAATGATAATCAAATGAATCTAATTGTGTTACTCATAGAGTTGTTCAATTGTTTATAATCTCATAGAAGTATACAAGACACAATTGAACCAAAATCAGATTGATTCAAAAGAATCAGTTCATGAACACTTTAGCCACGGTTTGTGATAGGTGTCGTAAAACACCTAATTTTATATCTAGTATTTATGCTTTCTTTGCGAGTTTTCTTGTAAATTATGTATCTTATGTTTGCTTTTGAGTGTTATTAGGTGTTTTGGAGTCATTGGAGCAAAAAGAAGTGGAACTCGCTCAAGTCCAGGATTTCTTCTCGTCATCTTGCAGAGAGCGAAAAGGCGGAGCTATCGGCGAAAGAACGAGGCCATTCCGGTTCCGTATGAGAGGGTTACGAGCAAAATCAACATTTAAGCTTGTCGGTTCCCAAGGACTAACAGTACAAAAGGAGTACTTGGTGGCATGTATCATATGTTGGGCGCCTATAGTAATAAAAGCTATTACCTAGCCCTGGAATTAGTGAGAAGTTATTTCTTCTCATTATTGTCGACACCTGAAACTCAGAGAAAGAGGCAGCACCATTACTCAGAGAGAAAAACGAGAGGAAATGAAGGCGGCCATGGAGATCGATGTGTTGTTAATGGAGAAATCGAGAGAAGAAATTGGAGTTGTTCGATGGTCGTGTTGAAGTTGATTCACGATGGCAGTGGCGCTGTTGAAAGTGATTCAGGGTTTGA
This sequence comes from Papaver armeniacum, assembly GCA_023531295.1. Classification (NCBI taxonomy): domain Eukaryota; kingdom Viridiplantae; phylum Streptophyta; class Magnoliopsida; order Ranunculales; family Papaveraceae; genus Papaver; species Papaver armeniacum. Next base: position 35,120 of record JAJJWW010011700.1, on the reverse strand, counting down.
GGAGAAATTGAATCTGGGATTGATGATTTGAATTAGAGACAGAGATTGAGAGGAGAAGGTTTGGGGCTTCTGGGTAAATGGAGATTTTGTTGATGGCGATGATGAAAGTGGCCATGGACTTCAAAGAAGAAAGATCGATGGAAATAGGTTTGGTTCAGATTCAACAGAAATTGAGTTGGGGTTTGTGTATTTGAGATGAAATCTGTGGTATTCTTGAGGGGTTCGATTTGTTATCAATAGAAGTGATACGTCATAGTTGAAACTGTTGCCACTGTTGTTGTTGTGTTAATGGAACCAGGGTTGAATCTGGGGTTGAAAATTGACTGAGGTGCAAGGAACTGAAATGGTAGCAATGGAATGGCAGTTGGTCTTGGCAAAATGAGATGGAGGTTGCTTCCAAGGGAATTGTGGGAGTGATAGCACATCAAAGGTTGTGTCATGGTGGTTATGGAGCTGGAAGGGGTTTGTGTTGATGCTGGTGCAGGTTATGAAACATGGCCTTGTATGGACTGCTGTCTTGCAGAGAAGGGAAGAATAAATAGAAATTCTAGAGGCCTGTGTTGATGCTATTGCCTGTGATGGAGATGAACTAGGGGTTATATGAGTTGAGAATTTACAGGGAAGTGAAGATCAGTTCAAGCAGAAAGTGCAACTGAGATTGCAGGTGGAGCTGTAGGTGTGATGGTTGAGCAATGAGAAGATAGGTCTGAGTTGCAGGAAATGGTCAAAATGCTGCTGCAGCTGGAGTTGAAGCAGTGGCAGCTGGTGCAAAGAAGCTACATAAGGCTGCCGATGCTGCTGATGGCAATGCAGCTGTAGGAGTGAACTATTGCATGTGCAAGTAGTTCTGGCAGTGAGAAGCTGAAGCAATGGAATAATGGATTGCAGGTTCACTTGGCTGATTTGAGGTCAAGAGCTGGAAGTGCTAGAGATAGTGATTATAGACCACGCAGCTGAGATAGAATGATGTGTTGGAATTGATGGCACTGGTTGAGTCAAGAATGAGTTGTAGTTGCAGCTCAGGTAGAGGAAGCTGGACTTGAAATTGCAGCAGGTGCTGGTGTTGCAGTGATGAAGCTGTGAATGTTTGCATTGCAGGTGAACTGGAATTGAGAGTCGAGCTGCAATAAATTGGCTGGTGATATATGAAGATAGTGTTGCTGACTTTGAGCTGGTTTTGAGTTGAATTGCATCTGAAATGGCATTGCAATGGACTGGTGGCCTGAAGTGTTGCTTTGTTGCTCCAAGATTGAATCGATAGAAAGTTCAAGCTGGTATGAACTACAGGAGGTGTTACAACAGATGATGTGAGGGTTTGAACCTGAACTGAATTGTAGCTTATGGCTCGAGAAGATGGTTAGCTGAAGCATGGTGAGAATTGTAGGAAGACCATGAGATGCAATTGGTTCTGATGGTTGCTGGTTGGCCTGTAATGCAGCTGGTGATGTTGGTGAGTCTGAGTTCAAAAGAGAAGCTGCAGATGTTGAGTTGCAGTGGTGATAAGATTGCAGGATATTGTTGTGAAGCTGCAGAACTACAGGGAAGAAATGGGAGAACTGGGCCATCATGGCTGTACCGTACTGCTGATGCACAATGATAGTGCAGCACAGCTATGGCATGAGGAATGGTCTATGCCAATGCCACTCAGCTTATTCAGCCAAGTAGTTTAGCTGATTCAGATCTGACTAGACTCAGCTGATGTTGTGCTGACTCGATGACTCGGTGTTTGACCCGGTTTGACTCAGTGGTCCGACCGAGTTGACCCGGTGACCGGTGACCGGGCGGACTTTGCCGGTCACCTGAGCTATTTTCCGGCCACTCTTCCGGCCATAATACCATATTTCCGGCGACCTCTTTTTGGGGTATATTTTCTATATGGTTATTTGCACACATGGGTTTGGTGGACCACATGGGCTTTGGGGTATGAAGACCTAATTTTAGAAGTTGGAGAAAAGCTATAAAAGGGAAAGTTTTCTACAACTTTTGGGGATATATTCTTCTTGGAATTTTGGAGAGCCGGTTTTGTTTACGCTTCTAGGGTTTGCTTTTGTTCATCTTCTTCTTTTCAATTAATATTATTATGATGAACTCCATAGCTATGAGTAGCTAAACATATTATTGGTTATGGGATAAAAGTTGATTTCCAACATGTTATTTGATTCAATGAATTAATTTTGTCCCAACATTTTATTGTTTGTGATTCACAATTAATAGTGTTACATGATTTGATAGTTTGTTTGGTTGAGTCCGGAATCAATCCGATTTACATTCATCTCTAGAGCTATATTAGGGTTTTCAATACGAAAAAGTTGTTTATCCCTGATTCTAAGTAGCATAATTGTGGGTAGTGCTTGTAGTGATATATCCTACTAGTCACAAGTGAATCATAATTTTTGTTAAAACGTTTAGTGCTTTTACACATTCGTTTGCATTGATTAGTCTTATTCCATATAACTTATTGCTTTTAGGAAGTTAAATCTAATTGTGCTTTTACACTTTAGGTTGCTTTCTAGGAAGAATTCACATATGCATCTTTTAATGTGGTTGTGATGAAAATAGGGAATTAGCGGGATATACTTGCGATCAAGGTATCCTAGGACTATTAGTAGATGAGAGATTAAAATACCAATTCTAATCATTGATGAAAATACATGTTTGTGAATGATACTATCCCGTGACCAATATCTTCTCCTTATTGATTATTCCAATTACTTACTTTGCTTTCAATTACTTTTATTTCTTAGATTTCTTAGATAAAACAAACATCCCCCCTTGGTTACCTTAGAAACTGAAAATCGCATAACAACAATTGCCTCTCTGTGGATACGAACTCTTCCTTACTTTATACTTCATTTAAATTTAGTGAGTAAGAAAGTGAAATTATTTTTGACGGATTGACAACCGATCAAATTTTGGCGCCGTTGTCGGGGAGGCATACGGCTTGTTATTAAGTTTTTAGTTTCTTTTTACAATTTCTGCTTTTATCTTTGCTTTTCGATTCTTGTCTTGTTTCTCACTTGTTTGGGAGAATTGTTTTCAGGTACCTAATCCCTGGCTTCTAAAGATTAGAATTATCCAAGGTGCGGGATAGCTACTCGAAGAGGCACAATACTCCAACCAAGTCAAGATACAACAGAAAATCTAGAGTTAAAAGTGGAAGGAGAAGTACAAATAGAAGGAGAACAAGAGGTTCCAATCGTAGACGAACCACAAGTTGAAGAAGAAGAAGCAATGGGTGATGCAAATCGTTCACTCAAGGACTTGGCTTCTCATAGGCTTGATACACAACAGGGGTGTATTCAAACAAACTCTACTTTTGAGATAAAGCCGGGGTTGCTTAGAGAATTACCAAAATTCCATGGCATGGTGAATGAAGACCCAAACAAACATCTTATGGACTTCTACACCATTGTCATGGCTATGCTTCCAGCGGATGTTGAGGCGGATGGTGCAATGTTGAAAGTTTTTCGTTTCTCTTTAATGGATAGCGCCAAGGATTGGTTGTACTATTTACCTCCCGGAAGTGTCACAACATGGAATGGGTTGAAGAAACTCTTTTTAGAGAGATATTTTCCTGCATCAAAGGCTACTCAAATTCGAAAGGAGATTTGTGGGATGAAGCAAAACGTGGGAGAATCCTTATATGAATGTTGGGAACGATACAAGAGATTGGTGGCAATCTGCCCTCACCACCAATTCAGTGACGCTATGATCATCCAATACTTCTATGAAGGACTCCAATCAAGTGATAGGAATCTTATTGACGCTGCGGGTGGTGGTGCACTAGTTAGCAAGACGGTGGCACAAGCTAGAGAGTTGATTGAAAACATGGCGGCGAACTCACAACAATTCTTGAGTCGTGGTTCGGATGTGATTCTAAGAAGGGTGAATCAAGTGAGCGAGGTTGAGGAACTCCGTCAACAAGTTGCAGCAGCGGTGATACCAAGTTCCTCTCAAACTTATGAGGATGAGCAAGCTAATGCGATCTTTCCAAATCAACAAAGACGGTATGATCCCTACTCAAACACTTACAATCCGGGATGGAGAGATCACCCCAATTTTAGCTATGCCAACAAGCAAGGAGCGGTTCAACAACCTACCTTCAACTTTTCAAGTGGATTTCAACCTCAACAACAACAATTCCAAATGAGACAACAATTTCAAAGAACCACAAGCACAACAATCAATGCAAAATCAAGGTTCCGATATTGATTCAAAGCTTCAAACAATGATGCAAGGTATTTCTACCATGTTCAAAGAGAGTCAACAAGAAACTAAGAGTGCTATCAAGGAGTTGCAAACACAAATGGGCTCCATGGCTATTGAGTTGAACCAATTGAAGGCACAAAATAGTGTGAAACTCCCTTCTCAACCTATTAACCCAAAAGAGGGTGTCAATGCTATTACATTGAGAAGTGGTACACAACTTGTGCAACCCAAAATTACTGATTCGGGCAAGGTGGAAACACCCAAGGAACCTGTTTTGGAGGAGAAGAATGAGGATTCTCCCCAAACTTCTGAGGTACCTATTCCTAACTCTAAAACTCCGGTTTCTACTTATGTTCCTCCTTTACCTTTTCCTCGCAGATTTGCAAGTTCTAAGAAGGCGGAACTAGAAAAGGAGATTTTAGACGTTCTAAAGAAGATCCATGTGAACATACCACTCATTGATGCTATTAAGCAAGTACCAAAGTTTAGTTGCAGGAAATCCTACACTACACCCCTCACTAGAATTTACACAATTAAGTCATTTGAAGATGAATGATTATGATTTCTATTGATTGAATACTTGAATCTTTACAATATGAAATGGAAATGAATAATAGAATTACAATCACTCTTAAAACTTTCTCTCTCCTAAAGACTTGCCTAACAATTCAAAAAGAACTCTCCCCTCAACAGACTTACTCAACCCTTTATATAGGGTAGTATACAGTGGATGACAGCTAAGCTGTCCTTTATTTTCGGGAATGGCTCGCGACATATCGCAGGCGTACAAGTATTAATTCTCGCGACGATCCTAAATTTCGCCATATTTTCATATCTTCCTCGTGTTCTGGCTGTCGTCATTCATTGCGTTGCGATATTCTCGTATCGATGTCGTACAAGTATTAATTCTCGCGAAGTATTGATGTTGCGATATTTTGATCTTACATCTTGCCTCTTCTCATGTCTTCTCTGCGAAGGAGAGAATGTCATGAGAACCAACATTTTGAGATGCCGCAATCGTCAATTTTCCATCAATTTTCTGCCGACAAGATTCCGTAAATTCAGGAATGAATGTTTACACGTATCTAAAATTTCCCTTTTTACCGGCACATTTAATGTTATCCGGTTACTCTTTTTTCGTCTATTTAAAGGCGGATTCCTTGTGAAAACATTTCTTTCCTTTTACTTCGTCTTCTTCATCGTCTGCAACTTTTTTCTGTACTTTTCTTCTGCTACTGTTTCTATGGCATCAAGGTTCGTTAATTTTGCTGAATTTGATCATTTTGTGATTAATTCCTCTTATTGAAGCTGTTTTATCTTGATACTGTTCTTCTTTTAACGACTCCTCTGCCATTTTTATTTTAGCAAGAACAAACCTACCACCAAGTTCACCATTGTGAACCCTAATGTCTCTATGAGCTCGCAATTGAAATCCACTGCTTCTAAAAGAAAGCCTGCGAGTGACAAGGTATTTAAGAAACACTTATCTTTTAATAACAATATTGTTGCCTTTGTTTCTTATTTAGCTTGTACTTCGCAGGATGACAAAAATACTGATAAGTCCCCAAAGAAGCCTCGCCATTCTAAACCCGTTGCGCCTTCTGTCACTTTTCCTACATTCAAACTTACAACTCCTACTGCGATATCTTCGCAAGAAATATCTACTACTTCTCCCAAAGATAACATTTCTATGCCCGAACTTCTCATAGATCAACTCCCCTCATAACGAGTCCCATTGCGAATGAGCCTATTTCTTCTTCCATTGTTAATGCCTCTACCATTCCTCCAATAATTAACCCTCCCGAGATTTCTTCTTCTCGTGATGTTCCTTTAACAAAAGATGTTTCATCTCTTCCTTCTTCTATCACTCTTACTTCTTTTTCTGAGCAAATCCCTCTTACTAAGGAAAATTTAGAAGGAATAGATGTGGCTTTCAAAGTCCTATCAGATATTGTGAACGATGCTAAGAAGACTTCTGTCGATCCTATCAAGTATGATATTTGCGAGATTTTGAGCAAACACCTTGGTCCTGACAGAGTTTCGCAAACATCCTTGGAGCAAGAAATTACCACTTTGAAGAATGATCTCCAAGCTATGACTGCAAAATGTAATATTCTCCATCTTGAGAATCAAAAACTTCAAAATGTTTCACTGGATCGCGATAACCTTCGCAAGAAGAATGAAGAACTGAAAGGTATACTCTTGCCTCTGTACTGTCCATTTTTTTTTTTTTTTTTAAGACTCAAGTCCTTGTTCGCCCTTCAAGCTTTAAACCGAAAACGAAAAATGGAGATATATCAATTGGAATCTACAAAGAAGTTCGAGTTGATAGAGATGTTTGGATGGAGCAATATAACCAATTAGATAATCTTCATACATATTCTGTTGATCATATAAATAATCTTTCTAAAGAAAATGCTGATTTAGCTCAGGACTTATCTCGCCTCTCTTATTCTTTGACCAAAGCTAATTTGGAGTTGGAAACTTTATCAGATGAGAATGGAACTCTTTCTCAAGAGAAGCGAACTATATTAAACAAGGTGGCGATTTACTCGCAACAATATGATGTTTGTCAAAAATTATGTAAAGAGCAAGAACAATCTCTTTGTTCGAGAGAAACCAACTTGAAGAAGTTACTGCTTGTAGAAGGATAAACCGATTCAGGGTAGAATAACCTTAAGTGTAAAAGCAAACCAATTCAAGGATAAATGTTCCAAACTAGAAAAGTCCAACTCTTCCCTTACAAAAGAAAATGCTTTACGATTTCCAATGAAAAAGTTGGCGATCACGTCTGAAAGGTTTAATTGGAGATAATTTTGATAATGCCATGGATCATTTGGAGAATAGTTGTTCAGCTCTAATCCAACATCTTACCTCACAGAAGGAAGGTAGTCATAGAAGTTGATCTGCCTCATCTATTCTTTCTTTATCAAGCCTTCATATTTTTGTTTATATAATTCTTTTATTTTTTGTTTTGCGTAGTCCGAGAAAAACTTCACTCCTCCATTACTTTGCTTTGAAATCGATTATTCAAGAATTCGCAAAGAGAATGGAATACTACGCTTCTCTTGCCCGTTCTCGCGATAGGGCGAAAAGAAAAATTCGACTATATGCGTGATCAGAAAGATATAGAGAGTAAAAATCAGCAGAAAAGCACTTCTTCGCCAATTTCATCTTAGAGCCGAAGTTGTTGTGAATAATATTTTACTATCTAAATCTCTTGATCCTGTGTCTGTTGAACCTCTGGAAGTAAGTGATGATGAAGTTCCTGATTCTCCTGATAGCGATCTTGATTATATTAGTGGCGAAGAACTCGAAAATGAAGAAACCATCTCTCCTAATAAAACTGTCAATGATGATGCCGCGAATAAAACTGTCAATGAAGAAGGATCTGCTGTAAATATATTAGCTAGCGAAAACATAGATGAAGTCGCTGAAGAAAACCCAACATCTCCTTCTAGTGAAAAAGCTACTATTTGAGAAATGATTTTCTCTTGTAATCTTTGTTCTCGTACTTTTGCTCCTTTATGTACTTCAATCATCTTTTTTGACGTATGTACTCGTTTGCGTTATTCTTCTTTCTTTCAACAAATATAATTTTTGGTATTTAATGATTGCTATTCCATTATCTTCATTTATCTTTGAAATTCATCATTGCGACAAGATCGCGGGATGTCTTTACATTTTCATGTATTGACCCATTGATCTTGCCTTATCATTGTTTTTGTGTGGTCTTATTTTGCCTTCCTAGTTAAAGGTCTTATTTTGCCACCCCTCATTTTTCATCAATACGACAGGTTTAAATATTCTTGCGAACGTAAAATCCCATGGCATTGACGTCTTGCGACAAGATCGCAGGACGTCTTTACACTTTCATGTAATGACCCATTAATCTTGTCTTATCATTTCGTTAGTATTTTTGCCTCTGCAGGATATTTTATTTGCGACAATATGACAGGACTAAATGCTCTTGCGAATATAAAGCCCCATGACATTGCCGTCTTGTGACACTTATCAGCTCCCTAATGGAGGGTGCCGCCCTTATCATCTCCCTGGTTGCCCCTTCAAGGAGGCGTACATCGGCCATACAAGACTAGCTCCTCCCATCCGGTCTTAACAACAACCAGTTGTTTTCGCAGCCTCTTATCCCTTATACCTATAGGGTTTATGGTTACGAGACTACACCTTAAGTGGAGTTTTCTTCGGGCCGAGTGCAACAAATGCCAAGACTTGCCAAGAATGGCCGAGACACTTCAAATGCCCCAGGCACTCTTGGCTCAACCGTGTACCCCGGCGCCTTGAGCATACACTGACTCCTTGGAAGAGACCCTCGGGCGTCCAACCAGGGTATAACCTTATATATATAGTTGGAAATCCAAGGTATCTCTCCCGGATAGGCTTTCATGGGCCCCAAATCTTCATGACTCAGGTTCCAGGAGCGGTGTAACCTTTTCACTGAGCCATGTCAAGATATACCCCCTTATATGACGCACTTTAGGTCTTACATTTGCCTCTTACGAAATATCATTCGCGAACTAGGGTGTACGCCATAAAGGTTTGTCCCATTCACTCACTCATTCGTTCAATCATTCATTTTTGGTTAACATTTGATAATTCATTTGCGAAATATTCGCACATTCTTTCTTGATTTCGCAATATCTATGTCGCGAACATTTCATATCATTTCATTCATTTAACATTTCAGAATTTATTCTTTCTTTTCCATCTTCTATGGGTAATATTTCTTGAGATCTAATCTATTCCATGGTCTACCCAATCTCTGGCCCACATCTTTGCCTTCTGGATCCATTAATCTGTATGCCCATGTTCCAACTATCTCCTTGATGATATAAGGTCCATCCCATTTTTTCGCTAACTTGCCACCACTTTCTCGCTGATATATTGGTGTTTCTCGCAACACCATATCACCTGGTTGAAACTCGCGTGTTTTGACGCGTTTGTTATATTCTCTGGCCAATCTTCGCTGATAATTCTCCATATGCTGTAATGCTCTTTCTCTATTTTCTTCTAACTCATCTAATTTCACTAAAATGTTACCCGCACTAAGATTTTTCTCCCAAGCTTCTCTTTTTGTTGTTGGAATAATAACCTCTGTCGGAAGTACAGCTTCAACACCATAGGTTAGACAAAACGGTGACATCCCCGTAGCTTCTCACCTTGTTGTATTATAAGCCCATACCGCATTATGCACTTGCTCACACCATGCCTTATTATGCCCTTCTAGTTTTTTCTTCAATATATCAGCGATTATTTTATTTGTTGCTTCTGCCTGTCCATTTGCTTGCGGGTATAAAGGAGTTGATTTTCCACATTTTATTTGAAATGCATTAAGCAATAATTCTATATTTTGTCCCTCAAACTGTTTCCCATTGTCAGATACCAACTGTGCTGGAATTCCAAATCTGCATATTATGTTTTCGAATATGAAAGTAAAGATATCTTTGTCGCGAATGTGTTGTACCGCTTTTACTTCTGCCCACTTTGTGAAATAATCTGTTGCGACAATCAAATATCTCCTTTGCCATGTACCTGGTAAAAATGGTCCTACAATATCTAATCCCCACTTTCCAAAAGGCCATACACTTGTTGAAGAAGTTAATGGTGCACCTGGTGCATGTATTTTCTTTCCATGTCTTTGACAATCCTTGCAACGTCTTGATATTTGTTTCGCGTCTTCATGCATATATGGCCAATAATAGCCTTGCATTTTCGCCTTATGTGCTAAAGATCTTCCGCCACTATGATTGGCAGCATCCCCACTGTGTAGCATTTTTAACACTGCTTCTCCTTCCTCTCGTGTTAAACATCTGAGCGAGGGTCCATTAAAGGATCTTCGGTACAACACTCCGTCTCTTAATTCATAATTTGTTGCACGGCTTTTTAATTTATGCATTTCTAATCTATTTCTTGGTGTTTCTCCTTTCATTAGATAAGCATGAAGTTCTGTCCTCCAATCCTCGCAATGGGATCTTTGTACTTCCTCTTCTATGAGCATTACTTCTCCTTCTTCCTCTTCCTCTTTGTTGATTGATGGTGATTGAAGTGTCTGTATTTTTATACATCTCGCAGATGGATCTGTCATCATACTAGATATAAAAGCAAAAGCATCTGCGAGTCTATTGTCTTTTCTTGATATGTGTCTCCATTTTATTTTTGGTATCTTCGCTGACAATTCGTCAACCAGCTTTTTGTACTTTTTCCAGGATGCTTCATTTGTAGTATACTCTTCTTTTATCTGGCGAATAGCTAACTGAAAATCACTGGTAATTCTTACATTCTCCAATTTCATTTCTATTGCAAATCGCAAAGCATGTATTATAGCTTCATACTCTGTTTCATTGTTAGTAGATGCAAACTCCAATATGAAAGAAAAAGCCATTTTATTGCCTTCTCAAATAAATTATAATGATCCCAATTCCGTTACCTTCTCCATTTGATGATCCACCTACCAATATTTCCCATCTATTTGGCTCTGTTAATAAATCCCTTGGATTTCCATGTTCTTCTTCTATATCCATTATTTCTTCCACTGCCTCATCTTCTTCCAATGGAAACTCTGCTAAAAAATCCGCTACGACTTGCGATTTTGGTGAGGATAACACTTCATATTTGAGTTTACAATGACTTACTTGAGCATTCCACCTTTCAACCCTTCCTGATCTTTTTGAATTTTTCATCACTGACTCAATTGGTACTTTTGTCATTACCTTTACCGTGTGTGCTTCAAAATAGATCACGAAGTTTAAATGTTGCGTAAACTAATGCCAAGATTAATTTTTCAATTTTTGAATAATTTTTCTCTGCAACATTGAATGTTTTATTGATGTAATAGATTGGTTTTTCCACCCTGCGCGTCCATTCGCAATAATACGCACTTAGTGCATGCGAGGTTGTCGCAAGGTAAATTAGTAACTCCTCCCCTTGTTCTGCTTTTTGTAATATTGAAATATCCATTAAATGTTCTTTTATCCCTTGCAATGCTTTTTCACATTCATCCGTCCACCTAAATTTCGTTCCCTTTTTAAGTATGTTGAAAAAATATTTGCACTTATCAGATGATCTCACGATGAATCTTCCTAGCGAAGCTAATAATCCATTTAACTTTTGCACATCCTTCACTGTTGCTGGTGTCGGCATGTCGCGAATTGCTTGTACCTTCTTCGCGAGTACAATTGGTCAATGAAATAATGCTTTTAGGATATGATGAAGCTCTAACAACATTGTTGGATTCAAGAGTTGTACTCCCTTGATCCAACCAAGAACACAGAGTATTTAGAGTCTGATGATGCTTATAGAAGATAGAAAACAAATATTTTTGATGTGTTTCAATGGGAAGAATCCTTTGCAATATATAGAGGGTTTCATGCCTTTTGGAGATGTCTTTTCATCTCCTACAGATTCTTTCAAAGGTTATCATCCATTAATGGGAAGAGACGTGGTTGTCTCCCCCCAGGATCCCCCTTTCGTAGTGACAAACAATATTGAAAATATCCAACAATAAATACCAAAAGTAATAAATACTAAAAATGGTTTTAAACGAATAACTCTCCAATAAGGAGAGCCGGAATGTACACTCGGGTTGTGAGGGGATGCACAAATTTGGACTCTCTATTTCATCTGTGTATCGCTCTTCAAGAGATGAGACCTATAAAATGATTTATTAGTGTTACTACGCCTTATATATGTATATATATATATATATATATATACAACATTTGACGGAGTACAACATCTGTAAGAGTACAATTTTTTTTCGAGACTTGGCATTTTATTCATCGATAGGAATGATGAAGTAATTGTCCATTGAATGTATGAGTTCATACTCCCCTAATATTTTGCATAGTATTTTGTTCAGTGATGCCGGGAAGAATCTTTCCCAGATGTGTAAGGCTCACTTTTTTTTTTTCTTAACAAAAACTAAACTTTATTAATAAAAATAAGGATCCAAATTACAAGAATGAAAAAAGCCCGACAAAAGTTAGGAAAAAAAAAAACAAAAAACAAAAACCTAGACAAAACTAGTCAAATCTATAATAAGGTTGGTTGGAATCTTCCGGACACAATAGGTTGCTAGGCTTGGCATTAAAGCTCAGAATCTGTCCTTTTTGCAGATGAATCCCCTTCTTGGCAAAATGGTCAGCAGCACAGTTAATCTCTATAGAGACATGTCTGTAAGACACTGACAGGAGACCATCAATCACTGGTTTGGATATCGAAAGCAAAAATCAATTGCAGAAGTCAGAAGCAAAAATATTTTGCTTCACAATAAATTAACTTTTTTTGCTCTTAAAAATCATTTCAAAAAGTTACTTCTCATGATCCATCCAAACACCTATTTTTTTATTTATTATTAATATTGTTTTATTTTTGTAAGCATCATCCAAACACCCCCATTAGAGTTTGGTGGAGTATATTTTATGCTTACCAAAAGAGAAGTGATGTCAAGAAGGCTAACCAGACAGGTTCAGCTGAGTTTAAAACGACCGAGTCAAAAATGGATATTCTTATCCCAATCACGTGACATCACGAGACTCAAATATCACATTTTCAGAGCTATAAAACTGAGAAAAGCTCGAGAAGCCCAAGCACTAAAAAGTCATGGCGGCAACAGAAATTCAACACTATCCGGTGTCAGATTCAGATAACGATTCCGACAACGGGAAAGATGAACTCCGGCACACGGATCTCGAAGAAACAATCTTCAAATCATATCTCCAATTAAACACGACAAATTCATCATCGTCACAACCAGATCTCTCGAAGATCAAATCATTTCTGAATTCATCACGATCAGGTGCATTATCTTGTATGATCTGCCTAGAACGAATCCGGCTCACCGATCCAACCTGGTCATGTTACAAAGAATGTTACGCCGTATTTCATCTCATCTGTATTCAGAGTTGGGCGCGTCAAGCTTCTGATCTCGCAGCTGCACGAGCCGCTTCTCGTCTCTCAACGGAGCATTTCCCATTAGCTGCGGCTAATGCAGCGAATTGGAATTGCCCTAAATGTAGAGTTGAGTATTCAAAAACCCTAATCCCTAGTAAATATTTATGTTACTGTGGTAAAACACAAGACCCTGATAATGATCCATGGATATTGCCACATTCTTGTGGGGAAGTATGTGAAAGACCATTGAAATATGAATGTGGGCATTATTGTTTGTTGTTGTGTCATCCGGGACCTTGTCCGGCGTGTCCGAAACTAGTTAAAAATCGTTGCTTTTGTGGTAAAATTGAAGATGTTAAACGTTGTGGGTTTAAAGATTTTACATGTAAAAGTGTTTGTGAAAAGAAATTAGATTGTGGGGTTCATAGGTGTAATGTGATTTGTCATCAAGGGTTATGCCCACCTTGTAAAGCTAAGGGGGTTTATAAATGTCAATGTGGGAAGTTTGAACAAGAGAGGGAGTGTTTTGAGAGGGAGTTTAAGTGTGAGAATGAATGTGGAAAGTTGCTTGGGTGTGGAAAACATGTTTGTGAACGAGGGTGTCATGAGGGCAAGTGTGGTGGGTGTCCTTACCAAGGTAAGCGGTCGTGTCCTTGTGGGAAGAAGGTTTACGAAGGAATGCCTTGTGATGCTGTGCTGCCAACGTGTGGGTCAACATGTGAAAAGATGTTGAGCTGTGGCATTCATCGATGCCCGGAGCGATGTCATAAGGGTTCATGTAATGAGACTTGTAGAACTGTTATTATAAAGTCTTGCCGGTGTGGAAGCTTGAGGAAACAGGTAAATAACTGGTTTGCATCATCTTATGTTATACCCTGCTTTAATTTAGTTTTAATTTAGCTTCAAATGAAAGAATTTAAAGCAAATCTGCATAGGTTGTTGTGTAATTTAACTGAATTTATTTTAGGTTCCTTGCCATCAAGCATTAGCCTGTGAAAGAAAGTGCAATCGAGGACGAGATTGTGGTCGGCATGCATGTAGGCGTCGTTGTTGTGATGGGGATTGTCCACCTTGTTCAGAGGTGTATGTCACTATTCTTCCCACTTTGATTTTCAGGTTCTTGTTTTGTTTTGTTTTTTCAGCTTACGGCGACTATATTAATATTTTATAAAACTGTAGATATGTGACAGAAAGCTCCGCTGTAACAACCACAAATGCCCTTCACCATGTCACAGGTATGTTTTGATGGTATTCAGCTCCGTATATGCATCATTTGCTGGATACATGGGTTTGAATATTATTTTATACAAATTTGGTGGGAACATACTAAGTATGGCATTGTCGTGAAATCCAATTATCTTTACTTTGTTGATCTTTTGTTTAGCATTACTGTGGCATAACGTGTTTTCCTATTTGTCTTGTAGAGGTGCTTGTGCTCCTTGTCCATTAATGGTGACTATATCATGTTCATGCGGTGAAACACGATTTGAGGTTAAATTCTGTTCATACTTGCCACTTCCAATCCCATATTGTTTCCGTACCAACAAACTCCTGATCTTTCTTTTGTTTCATGTTAGGTTCCTTGCGGGACTGAAAGAGAGCAAAAGCCTCCTAAATGTCCCAAACGATGCAGCATATCCCCTTTGTGCAGGCATGCACCAAATCGTAAGGTACTGGAGTAGCCTTCTCAAAACTTGAATGCAAAATTGTAATGATTCCAATTACATCGTGATATGTTAACACCCACAGAGCCGAACAAAGATGTTACACTTATCACATTATAAATGTGTGTCGCTCCTGCTTCCACTAATAATGTCCATATGTTATTCTTCCACAGCCTCATAAATGCCATTATGGAGCTTGCCCCCCCTGTCGTCTAGTTTGTGAAGAGGAATATCCTTGCGGGCATAACTGTAAATTAAGGTAAATTATTAAGGAATCTCGATTTCTTGAATTCCCGTACTTGGCATCTTATACCTAGTCTTTCTTCCCTTAGAAATAGATTTTGTGTTTTACTTTCAGGTGCCATGGTCCTGAACCTCCTCCAAACCCTGAGTTCACGTTAAAATCAAAGAAAAAGAAGTCAAATCGGAAACCTGAGTGCACACCTGGTACACCTTGCCCTCCTTGCCCGGAACTTGTTTGGAGGTCCTGCCTAGGACAACACATTGGAGCAGAGCAGATGGTTGGTTGCTACAAATTTGTATTCACTCACTGATATAAAAATGCTCGTACTTGTACTTTTCACAGTACTGTATCATCTGTTACAAGGGTGTGTCATGTTTCCTTTGCAGATGGTCTGCTCAAAAGTAAAAGCATTTTCATGTCAAAACTTGTGTGGAAACCTTCTTGGGTGTACTAACCACTATTGTACAAAACCTTGCCATGCTTTAAAGAGCCCAACCTCGATGGCAGATCGAAGTGTAAGAACAGAGCCTTGTGAAGAATGTCACCTCCCTTGCGAGAAGGTATTTTCCACTTTTGTTTCTCTTTAGGTTATCCATAATACTTTTACCCATGAGCTTCATTTCATTATATAGGTGTTTTATCTTTCTTTTGGGATACTGGGGATTTTTGTTGTTTCTCCCCTATTTCTCATTTTGTGCCCTTAGGAAATATCAAACAACTTCAAATTTCTTTTGGGATACTGGGGATTTTTATTATCTCTCCCCTATTTCTCATTTTGTGCCCTTAGGAAATATCAAACAACTTCAAATTTCGTGCTATGATTAAGATAACAGCACCCCAGTGGCTCAGTGCCACCTCTACATTCTGCATCAAAATGTTGTCTTATTATATTGATGTTTTATTAGGAGAGAAAGCTCGCTTGCCCACATCCTTGCCCTATACCATGTCATCCTGGAGATTGTTCTCCATGCAAAACACTTATCAAAAGGTCATGCCATTGTGGCGCCATGGTTCATGTTTTTGAATGCACACGCTACAATAGCTTGCCTGAAAATGAACAACTGACTATTCGTTCATGTGCTGGACATTGTCACAGGTAACTTCTAGACTTTTGTCATATATCCTTGTTAGTGAATTTCTGGGATCTTATACATTTTATTTGTCTTTAGTAGTGAAGTTTATATTGTCCGTTATTTTCTGGTGAACAGAAAGTTACCCAACTGCTCACATCTATGCCCTGAGAAATGTCATCCTGGGCAATGCCCATCACCTGAAAAATGCAGTAAAAAGGTAATGTGATTCCAATTGCTTCTTGTTTGAGATTTTAAATTTTTTACATCAAATTGTAACACATTTTGTGAGAAAGTTCTTGTAAATATTACCTTCACAGTAGATTTGCTTAAGTATCCTGTAATGTTATTTGATGATAACTCGTTAAAAACCATAATAGCATTTGGACTTTGTTGACAGTTCCAATTCTAATATTATCTCTATCTGTAATTGAAGGTCAACGTTCGTTGTCGCTGTCAAAATCTCAAAAAGGAGTGGCTGTGTCAAGATGTTCAAGCTGCCTATATCTCCACTGGCTGCGACCCCAAAGATATATCTAAAAGTCAGTTTGGGATTGGTTTACTTCCTTGTAATTCTGAATGTGCAAGTAAAGTAAAGGCTGTGGAGTCAGCCTTGCAGTTGCGTAAACCTAAAGTTCCTGAGGTGATTTTTTTTTTTCACAGCAAATCCTGCTTGTTGTTTGTTCAATTTCTTTTCTTGCTCCAACTTACGCCATTGCACCCAAAGGAGGCTTTGACCTAGATTTCCTTGCTGTGTGTGGATAATACCTATCAAAGGTTGCACTCCCTTGAAGCTGTGAATTTAATGTATCAAATGCACATGCATACATCATACATGTTCACTAGGTAGTATTGTAGCTAAGTAAAGCCCAACTAAACCTTTTAACTTTCTCTCGAACAGAGAAAAGTCACAGACGCTGAACCGAAAGTGCCAAAGCGTAGGAAGAGACGTGATCAAGTACAGGAAGCTACACAAGTTTCAAGACTGCAGGTTTGTGTTACTCATCTTTATTCCAACATAACTTTGTTTCTTATCTACCATCTTGTATACCGACTACATGTCAAGCTAGCATGAGACTGTTTTCAAAGTTATAAGTGGCATGAGATCTCAGCCACCCGTTGGATGAGATGGTAGATAAAAGTGGTAGACGACAACATGTTCAGTTATATCTTGTAGCCTTCAGTGCTTTCTGGCAGCTAATTAGTGTTTTCTTTTCTTCGTACAGAAAATTATAGCAACAGCGCGGTGGTTTTTCATTTGTATTTTTATACTGGTAGCTCTGGTAGCAGCTGCATATTATGGTTACAAGGGTCTCCTCTGGCTCTCTGATTGGATGAACGAGGTTGAGGAAAGAAGACCGCATAAAAGATTTCCAAATATCTAATAACTTCAGAATTATGTCCTCAAAATAAGATCAAGTCTGCCAGAGGTTAGTTTCAAAGCTTCCCATGGACTTCAATTTCACATCCCAATTACCAGCTCTTATTTATTTGTTCCTTCTCGGTAACTTATTTTGATTGTTTCTTACATTTATTTTGTACCCAAAGAGTTGTATACAATTTTCCTGCACATGACAATCTTGTAACAAACTAGGTCATCTGTAATTCATACTGGCGTGATGTCCATTAAGAAACGAATAAATCCATAATCAATATTTGATCTTTTTCAGTTTGATCATTGATGCGTGCATGTTACTTGTAGGTGAGGTTCGTAATCATAAAACTTTAGAAAAACAATAAATGGACTTAGCTAGTTTGGTATTGTATTTACTACTGTTTCTTTCTACAGTGACAATGAAAGTTGAGGCTGAACATTATGAACTTCAAGTGACCAAGTCTTGCAATTATGTCTCGCATTGTCTTTTTCATATTTTGGTAAAAGACTTAGCAGGCTATGTCCAGTCCTCTTGTCTTGTTAGATTCCTACTTTTGTAACTCTATTAATGCCATTACCTATGAGGTGAATACTTGGATAAACAGGTTCACATTGTCTACACAGTGAAGAAAAAAAAGTAAAGATTAGTACCATTGTCGGATTGTTCACACACATTCGTACTTTTAAAGTTTAGGTTGCAAAAACAAGAACACTTGGAATGTTTCTGGCTACTTTATTGCTTGTCATTAGACATTAGTCCTCAGGGCATTGACTCTGGATTGTCGAAATTCAATGGTTACAATTTTCTCTGTTTTGCAGGATTTGCTTCGGCTAGTTGCTGCCTGCAGAATAATCAACCTTGTACAACAGATTGCATTATCTTTAATAAAAACTTCAACTACTAATACACGGTTTAGCGATTTATTAATTTTATAAGCTGTCACAAGAGAGGAGTAGAGACCATGTATTGTTGTTTAATTGTGCATAGCTGCAGGGCAGACTCCAGTGGTTGGCATCATTGCTGATTCCATGTTCTTCTTTTGATAAAACAGATTTTAGTGGTCGAAAATTTCAGAAAAGGATTAAAGATCATGCAATCATTTATAATGCATTCAAGAATCAAGAAGTGGTAGTTAGTTTACCAACTCTGGCCCCATAAATCTTAACTTTTGTTTCTTGGATTTGAATTCTGAAACTTTCAATTTTAAATTAAAAAATACAGAAGACATCGAAAACTTACAGGAAATGAGATTCTGAACATGTAGCTGTATTTCACACCGAATAGGTGAGAGAGCATTTTGGGGGTTTTTAGTTTCACTTACTGCATTGGAATCCAATGAGACAATCACAAAGAGAGCTTGAGCAAGAACATAAAGAAAAATGTTCAAGAATCAAAACCAAACAAGAATTCTATTTTGTTTTTTCTCTGTTAACCAATAAACCAATTCCCCTGTTACTGATCCATGTGCCACAATTAGCCAACAATGCATCATTTGTTAGTATAAGACCTCAAACAAAAAACCCTCAGATTCCTCACCCTTTACACTGATTATAAAACTGAATAAGTATAATAAAACTTAAATTATGAAGAAAAAAATTGAATCCGAAAAAATCCAAGAATTTCCAGTCATTACTCTGATGCAAATGAAGCACTAGAGATGCTCCCATGACTGCCTTCACATAGCAGGGGCGGAGGCAACATACTGCCTACCCTTGCCTCCCCAATCTCTCCTCTAGTAGCGTAAATTTTCGGCCCAAATAGCAATATATAAGCTTTTGCCTACCCCAAATAAAAGCCCATGTCCAATACTACACACAGCAAAAGGCAAAGAAGGCAAAAAGAAAAAAAAAGAAAAAATACCTATTCTATTTCCTTCTCTCCAGTCTCCATTCCCTCTTTGCTTCTGCCGTGAACTTATCAACAAAATCGAACTAAATCGTTTATTCTTCCATCAGTGCCGTGGATTAAACTTTGTAGAATTTAAAGAGGTGTAGAGTCTGTAGAGATCGTTGCTACTCCTAAGTCCTGTCTTTTGCTGATCGATAGGGAAGAGGTATTTCTTCTCTCAATTTGATTTTAATGTTTGTATATCATCATAAGATTTTGTTGTAGCTAGTAAACTAATCGAAATCATCGAATTGGTTTTTTACTTGTTCGAATTTCATGACACTTAGTACATCAGAAACCCTTAATTCATCAACTTCATTCTCAATTTCTTAAAACTAAAATTAGGGTTCATGTGAATTTTGGGGATTTTTGTATAACTCGTTTTCTATGGAAAATTAGTTGGATGGGTGTTTATTATTTCTGCAAATCTGGAATTGATTGCTTGAGTTGTTTTATTCATGTATTTAAGAAATTTTGTTTATAAGCTTCCTTCAAATTGTTTGCGTATTGAATGACAGGGTACTTGGTTTGAAATCCTATATTTTCTCTATGTTAATCCTTCCATCTTTAACTCTGTATAATTTTTTATTCTCATTAATGGATTTATGAAGACTAAGCATGTTTGCAGACATTTGAGTTTGATTAATTCCCTGTCCAAATCAAGTCTTGATTTTGGTTTCGAACGTACATATTAATTGTTTGTCAAAATGCTCCAACGGACTTTGTATTTGATTGTTTATCATTTTTGGAGAACCATCGTTTTGGTTTAGTACGGCAACCACGGTCTTATTATCTCCTGATATTTTTGTAACCATTTAAATTCACTAGTTTATGACACAAAGAAATTGTTTAAATTGGGGGTCGTGTCTTTTCACTTGGGCATCAGTTGATCATGAGATTTTTGTGAAAACCACTTTTAATTGGTTTTAAAAATATATAGCTAAAGATTTCAGCTCCTTGCATAAGCTCCATTCCTACTGATTAGTCTCATAACCTTAAACCTGTTTTGTTACATTTAAATTTGGTTGTCGATATCACTCTTTTCCGTTGTTTCATTTTGTCTCTCTACCCTAACATTTATTTGGGTTTGATAAGCTAGGCTTTTTGTATGGACATCTATTTTCATTTGGTGTCATAATACCTTGTTGGATACTTTCCATCCCTTTTCTTTGCCATGCGCTTGTCGCAAAACTGATGCCAAATTTTATTTTATAAATTACCGACCTTATTTGATATAAACTTGTTTGAATCCTTATTAAGTAACTCAATTACTCTTTGTTTGTTTCCTACTGGTACATCATCATTAGTTTGGCGCTATCACTTTGTTTACAAAGAAAAAGTAATGAACTTCTCAGTATTCACGTCAGCTCTCATATGCTAATTGTGTTTGGTTGTTTTTTTTGTTGTGCCACCTTGCATCCTACATCTTATGAAATTATTTATGGACATATGATTTTTGTAAGCTATAATTCGATGGCGTGGGTTAACTGAATTTGATTTCGGAGCATGGTCTCACTTTGGAGTTTACTGCGTTCTCCGTAATCGTTTATTGAGCATGTTTTGGAAGAATTTTGGAAGGCTACAGGTGAGTTTGTTAGGCCCATAGGGGCATCCCACAAATGTGGCTACCCGCTGAAGACCGTCAGGGACGGTGGCTGATATCCTGACTATCCTAACATTAGAGACTGGTCCTCACAAGTAGCGAATGTGAATTTCTTCACCATCGGTCGACAAATATTTCATTTCCACCTTTTTGAATGAAAATGGATTTGTCTTGTTTTAAGAAATTTCTGAATTTGGACATGCTCATTTCTTTAGCTTGACTTATATATTGTTTATTTTTACATTGGCGCATTATTCGTAACCCCTACTGGGCTGTGGCTCACCCCGTTTTGGTTTTGTTTTCCTACAGAGTACGAAGCAAGGTTGAGGCAGTAAGCTTGGGAAGAGCTTGCAGCCAGGAGCTTGAGCAAAAGTTGGTATTTTTTCCTGTCTATAATGTGTATATCACGGGGTTATCTGGGTAGTTTATTTTGCTGTTATCCCATGCTATTTTGATGTATTTTGCTGTTGTATATACGATGGGATCTAGTTGGAAGTCCTAGCATGGTTTGTAAGTGGAAACTTTGTTATGCTGGAAACAGAGGGCCTGAATCTCATTTTGGATGTTTATTTAAACTGCATTTAGAACTTTCTTTGTCCTCAACATGCTGACAGGTCTTGATATATATATATATATATATTGCACTCTGTTTGGAGATTCTTGTTGTCTAGTATTACTATACTAGCAGGTTCTTTCATGTCATTACAATATGTTTGGATTCCATCTGTGCATTTTTATGCTTTTATCCCTTAAAAGAGTAGCGTTAGTGCTCAATTTACGTTTCGAACTAATAAGCTCACATGGACCAGTTGTGTTGGCTCATTTTGAATTGTACACTTAACAATTTTGTACATTTGAACCACTATCGAACTTCTCTGAACTTGTCTCTATTGATATAATAACAAAGCAATGTTAAGTCAGGAGTCCTTTTGTTTTTCTTAAACTTTGATGTGACTTCAAATAGTGTTTAAATAATTGGTCTAGTGGGTTCACTACCTCCCTTTATTTTTCAAAAATAAAATAAAATGTTACAGGTCTACTATCGGACTAAATGGTTCCCTTGGAATTTTAGTGTGCATTTTTAGACCCTTTTGTTTAATCACTTCTCTGCTAAACGTTGCTTTATGAAATTAACATTTGATTTCTTTAATTCTGTTGCTTGTAGCTACTGTGTTTTTACTGAAATTTTCTCGGAGATCCTATTTAATTTGAGCTTCAAACTGTACTCTTAAATTTTTATGTATACTCCATTTGTAAATGTGAACAGGTAAATTTGTATTTTAAACTATCGATCCCTATTTATGAAAATTGCATTTTTCGTATCAGTTTATATTCGAGTGGCGGAACGTAAGGATAACCTTGCTGGACGGGTCTAAATCCAACCCGTTTGGAAGGAAATTTCCTCTGTCCGTCACATCAAGTATCACTAGTTTAATTTTTTTAAGATTAACGTAACAACTCAATTTCACTAGATTATCGAGGCTCTCTGTGTTTTACACTGACAAAGCGGTAGAGATCAGATAAGACAGTAGTAATGGGGTCGAAGAAGACTACCGATCTCGAGGCTCTTGCTGAGCGGTTGCAGGAACAGGGTTTCTCATCTCTCTCTACCCTCGACTTGAAGCTTTTAGGTATTATTATTATCTCTCTCTCACTTTGAATTGCAATTTACATACACATCATTATCTGAAACATACATAGTATTGTTGTTTTCTTGATTCCTTATTGATTATCTGGAGAACATAAAGGAAACAACCATTCACTATTATTTACTCTTTGATAAATATTATCCATATAGTTACTTAGAGAACTTTGTGATTAACCCTAGACAAAGAAAAAAAAACCTATTCTATTAGGCCATATCAAATTCTAATATGAGATTGATTCATTTTGTTTTAACATCTAGTAACATGACGTGACAGAAAAATTTGCCGGTTTCCTCCTTTTCACATTTGATGGAGTCCTCTTGATCCTCAACCAAGTTAAAGTAGATAAATACAGTATAAGATTAGGAAAGCCGATAGCGAGAGATTCATTATTAAGCCACTTACGTGCTCTCTAACCAGTACTGAATTAAGTTAACAACAAATTTTAGTATGTATCTACACATGGCAAATATATCGACTATGATTAAAGGCTGTTAAATTTTGTATTTATATACAACTAGTCTTCAGTGCGAGTAGTGTGTATGGCCTTTATCAGTTTCCTTCTTTTAGACTTTCTTGGTATGGAGTTATAAACTTCTTTCAACGCTTTAGATAATTCTTTTATACATCTTTATTACCAGCACTTACTAGCCTACAACCAAAGCTATACATGAGATCCTTTAGCAGGCTTGTATCTTATTTTGGTTTAGAAACTTTTAGCTTTATTTATGGATACTTAAAATCAAATATACTGTCTATACTTGGCCAGTCAGAACTTGATCCCCAAATTGCTTCAATTTTTGGTTTGATCACTTTTGTGTTGTTTTATTGTAGGCTCCTCCCATATGACATGGAAAGAAAAGAAGGCTTTGCAAAATGAAAGGGTAGTTTCTCTCGGTGGGAAAGTAAGAAAACTATGCAGATGGTTCGTCTTGGATATTATACATTTACCAAGCAACTAACTCTTCCTATACTGAAATATTGTTGATTTTCTTTGTAACAGCCTGTTAAGAAGCAAAGAGTACCATTGAGTCTTGCAAGAGTCACAATGAAGAAACAAAAGGAAAGACAACAGAAAATGCTACAAGAGGTCGCTGAAGATTTCTATTGCTTGTTTGGAATTTTTATTTCTTTTACATAGTATCTTTACTATTTAGTTCAAATTTGGAGGTTTTGCTGATGGTTAATTTCTGCTAATGTAGGATATGGTTCTTGGTCGTTTTGGGGGGGGACAAATCAAGTTCTAGTAACAGAGCCCCGGGGAAGCGAAAGGCGGAGGATAGCGTACTGAGGTCAACCGATGGGTATTTCAAAAATGGTGTACTGAACGTGAAGCATCTATTGCACAACAATTCTTCAAGAAGCATGGAGAATCGGCCAAGTCGGCCACAAGCATTGAATTTTGGTACTGGTACTAGTGACAAAGGAAAGAAAAAACAAGGTGGTGGAAAGAAGAAAGGAGGTAGGAAGCATGGCAAAAAGAGGCACTGAGGATTTTCTTTTTTTCCTTTTCATCGGATATTTCGCCGTGTACGTTAACGAAGTTTTGATCTGCACCAATACAATGCTTCTAAGTCTGATGTTTTGTAATCCCCAAATTATATATACATGATTTTAGGTTTCTACTTGTACTGGATTTTACAGTTTTTATCTGGTAGGCAGTGACTAAATACAACCCACATTAACATTAAATACTACCCATCAAAAATACAGCCCTTCTAAACAGACCGTGATTTTGGACTAAAACCGGGTACTCAGTTTTTTTAGTGGGCCCTGCGGAGGACAGCAGGGAGGCCGGTATTTGTGAGAGTTTTTTGGGGCGGTTTTTTGGACCTTTTTTCCTTCGTTCATTAAGACTTTTGTTAAAAATATTAGTATAAAGTATAAACCTTGTTAAGGTGAGTGGACAAAACTCACCTTCTATTCTCCTCCTTTTTCGGTCGTTTTTTATTTTACCTAGATCTTTATAAACCACCAAATCAGATTCATTATTCAATTAGCTAGAGATGAAACTTGTGATGTAGTTGGAGCTATGAGCATTGGGCTGGGAGTAACGAGTAATTATTTGGCGGAAATCTATGCTATTTTGGTGTGCTTGGAGTGGGTGGTGCAATGGGGCATTCGAAATATTGTGGTCCACACTGATTCACTTAGTGCTATTCGTGCGTTTGAAGAAGTTTCAGTGTCGTGGTTTGCATTGAAAATATTTGAGATAGAAAGGTCTTTCTCATTAATAGATTTCATAGAAACAAAACTTTTGTTTCTGGTGATACGTTTGTCAGAGATAACACTATTGTCCATAGAGTCAGATCGCTACAAACACAGACTTATGAGGTCTTTACATGTGTTTTCCTGCTCTAATACCAATTGAAAAAGCGTGCGTCTAACAACCTCACCCAATATTTCGCTTAGCAATCTGTATGGACTAACTCCAATATTTTTTTAAGAGAATCAACTAGACTGTCAGAATCAATCTTAATAAAAAGTATATCAAAGAGTTATATCTTAATTTCTCGATTCAATCCTTACTCAAACAAATAGAAATATGCGAGCCTGATTGAATACAAGAGAAATAACTTGAACAGTACCAAATACCAATGTTCAAGGATCAATCAATTTCAATCAACAACCAAAGGTTGGATTTACCAATTGATCGATTCAACGCACAACCTGTGATATTTCAATTATATAACAAAATATAATGCGAAAAAAAATAACACAGACACCGTTTTTGTTAACGAGGAAACCGCAAATGCAAAAAAAAAATCGGGACCTAGTCCAGATTGAACACACATTGTATTAAGCCGCTACGGACACTAGCCTACTACAAACTAACTTCGGTCTGGACTGTAGTTGAACCCCAATCAATCTCACATTAATCCAAGGTACAATTGCGCTCCTTACACCTCTGATCCCAGCAGGATACTACGCACTTGATTCCCTTAGCTGATCTCACCCACAACTAAGAGTTGCTACGACCCAAAGTGGAAGACTTCAATAAACAAATCTCTCTGACACAGAAAAGTCTACAGGAATAGATAAATCTGTCTCCCACAGAAATACCTACGATTTTTGTTCCGTCTTTTGATAAATCAAGGTGAACAGGAACCAATTGATATACCAGACTTATATTTCCGAAGAACAGCCTAGAAATATCAATCACCTCACAATAATATTAATCCACTAGAGAAACAAGATATTGTGGAATCATAAACGATGAGACGAAGGTATTTGTGACTACTTTTATATCTTGCCTATCAGAGCTAAAAATCTCAAGCCAGTCTTACGATTGTACTCAAACACGATAGAAACAGCAAGATCAGATCACGCAACTACAGAGAAAATAGTTGGGTCCGGCTTCACCATCCCAATGAAGTCTTTAAGTCGTTAACCTACAGGGTATCGTGAGAAACCTAAGGTTAAAGGAGAATCGACTCTAGCTTATACAAATAGTATCAGACATGAGGTGTGGGGATTAGGTTTCCCAGTTGCTAGAGTTCTCCTTTATATAGTCTCCAAATTAGGGTTTGCAATCTAAGTTACATTGGTAACAAATCATTCAATATTCACTGTTAGATGAAAACCTGATTAGATTCAAGCTAATATCTTTCAACCGTTAGATCAAATCTTAGCTTGTTATACACAAATGAAATATACTTCATTTAGGTTTGAGTAACCATGCATAAACATGTACACCTAGTTGGTTCAACAATAGTTAACCAATGGTTAGCCATATGAGCACTTTCATATCAACCTTATTCATCTTCACCATAACTAATTCAAATGACTCAAATGAACTAGTTAGAGAGTTGTTCAATTGCTTAGATCTTATAGAAGTATACAAGACACAATCGAAGCAAAAACAATTTTGATTCACTCAAATCGATTCATGAACATTATAGCCACGGTTTGCAAAGATTGCATTCCTTAATATATATAAATGTTTAGTTCATGAATAAACCGTTTTTAGAAAATAACCCACTTAAGTACGCATACTTAAGTACCCGGATTGAGCTTGTTTTTAGTTCACAAACTCCAGCAGAAATTCACGGGATTCGAACTTCCGGCAGTACGCGTACGGGTACTCGGACTTAGCTCCGGACATCCTAAACCAGTAAAGTACGCATACCTTGGTTCAAGGATTTTGGACTTACACAAATATGAGTTCACATACAATGTTTATACCCATTCAAGGTTATATATTATAAACTCTCATTTCAATCATTGAAACATTCTTAGAGGATGTTATATAGTTGTTATTCACAAACTATTTTTCATCAAAGGGATTTTCAAGAAATTGAAATGATCAACATGACTTTCGTCACGAGTAAAGATGAACTTGGCCAAAGCGAAAGCTTACCAACACATATTTCGAGAAATAGATAAGCGAGATAAACTCAGCTCGAAATAGCAAATGTGTATAATCGAAGTCTATATAGCAATACGACTTTTGTATCAAGATAGGAGATAGAGTAGATAGACTTTTGAGTGATAGATAAGTTCAAGTCTCCACATACCTTTTTGTTGATGAAGTTCCACCAGTTCCTTGAGTAGTTCTTCGTCTTTGCATGATGAACGTCGTGGAGTCTAGAGCTCAACTACACTTACTATCCTAGTCCGAGACTTAGCTACAAGTAGACTAGAAATCAAGACTTATAGTTTTGGTAAACTTGACAAATAAGCTTGAGATAGCAACGCTTGCGAGTTTGACCAAGCAGTTCTCTAACAAAAACTTCCTAATATGTACAAGATATGATCAATGCATAGTATATTAACCTAGACTACAATATGCAAATCAAATGTCTTAAGATTGTTTTATATATATTATACTAATCTTGGTTAATGCCTTTAATTCTCCTAATACACATACTAGAGATCCAAAATCCCGCAACATTAACAAAACTTCTCCCTATCAGAAACGCAAATTTAAAAAGCGGGGATCTAACAACCACACCCAATATTTCGCTTAGAAATCTGTATGGACTAACTCCAATATACTTTCAAGAGAATC
The DNA here is from genome assembly GCA_023531295.1 of Papaver armeniacum. Taxonomy (NCBI): domain Eukaryota; kingdom Viridiplantae; phylum Streptophyta; class Magnoliopsida; order Ranunculales; family Papaveraceae; genus Papaver; species Papaver armeniacum. The sequence continues at coordinate 7,500 of JAJJWW010011700.1, read as the reverse complement.
GACTAGACAGTCGGACTCAATCTTAAGAAAAGTATATCCAAGAGTTATATCTCGATTTCTCAATTCAATCTGCAATCAAACAAATATGAATTTGCGAGCCCGATTGAATATAAGAAATAACTTGGACGGGTATCAAAAACCAATATCCAAGTGTCAATCAATTTAATCAACAACCGAAGGTTGGATTCACAATTGATTGAAATTACACACAACCTGTCATATTTCAATTATATAGAAAATATAATGCGGAAAAGAAATAATACAAATAGCAGAAATTTTGTTAACGAGGAAACCGCAAATGCAGAAAAACCCCGGGACCTAGTCCAGATTTGAACACCACACTATATTAAGCCGCTACAGACACTAGATTACTCCAAGTTAAATTCGGACTGGAATGTAGTTGAGCCATAACCAATCTCACACTGATCAAGATACAAACGTGTTCCTTACGACTCTGATCCCAGCAGGACTCTGCGCACTTGATTCCCTTAGCTGATCTCATCCACAACTAAGAGTTTACGACCCAAAGTCGAAGACTTGATAAACCAATTTGTCTCACACAGAAAAGTCTATTGAATAGATAAATATGTCTCCCACTGATATACCTATGAGTTTTTGTTCCGTCTTTTGATAAATCAAGGTGAACAGGAACCAATTGATATACCGGACTTATATTCCCGAAGAACATCCTAGAAATATCAATCACCTCATAATAATCTTAATTGTATGGTAGCGAAACAACATATTGTGGAATCACAAACGATGAGACGAAGATGTTTGTGACTACTTTTTATCTTGCCTATCGTAGAATAAATCTCGAGCAAATCTTAGAGAAGATAGTACTCAATACGATAAAAAACAGCAAGATCAGAACGCGGAACTACAGAGAAATATTTGGGTAAAATCTAAGGTTAAAGGAGAATCGACTTGAGTCGCAACTAGTATCACACAGTAGGTGTGGGGATTAGGTTTCCCAGTTGCTAGGGTTCTCCTTTATATAGTATTCAAATCAGGGTTTGCAATCAATGTTACCTTGGTAACAAAGTATTCAATATTGACCGTTAGATGAAAACCTGATTAGAATCAAGCTAATATCTTTCAATCGTTAGATCGAACTTAGCTTGTTACACACAAATGAAAAGTGACTTCATTTTTATATGAGTAACCGTACCTAAACATGTACACCTTGTTGGCTCAACAATAGTTAACGAAGTTAGCCATATGAACACTTTCATATCAACCATATTCATCTTAACCATAACTAGTTCAAATGACACATTCAATTTTTTATATTCTCATAGAAGTACACAAGACACAATTGAAGCAAAATCGATTTTGATTCACTCGAATCAATTCATGAACATTATATCCACGGTTTGCAAAAGATTGCATTCCTTCTTATATAAATATATTACTTCATGAACAAACCGATTTTAGAACATAACCTACTCAAGTATGCAAACGTGTACGCATACCTAAGTGGCCGGACCAAGTTTGGGTTCGCCAGTATGCGAACATGTACGCATACCTTCCAAAACTCAGTTGAATTTCCGGAACTTTAAACTCACGCCCGTACGCATACCGGTATGTATAATAAGTTCCCGGACTTCCATAAACCAACCAGTACGCATACGTGTATGCATACCATGGTTCCCGGACTTGGACAACACATATACAAGTACGCATACTATTCTATATCCAATCATGGTTACTCTTTCTAAACTCCCATTTCAATCATTGAAACATTCTCGGAAGACGGGAATAGCTGTCTCACATAAACTATTAGCTTCGAAGCAATTTTCAAGTGAACGAACGATCAATTTGAAACATTCCGAGTCTACATCAAATGACTGTCTAACACAAATCATGTAAGATGTTACAAGGCAATTTTCACATGATCATCTTTTGACTTTCGTCAAGAATATAAGATGAATTTAGTTAAAGCGAAAGCTTACCAACTCATATTTCGAGAAATATATAAGTGAGTTAAACTCATCTCGAAATATCAAATGTTTATAATCGAAGTCTATATAGCTATACGACTTTTGTCTCAAATAGGAGATAGAGTAGATAGACTTTTGAGTGATACACGAGTTCAAGTCTCCACATACCTTTTGTTGATGAAGTTCCACAAGCTCCCCTTAGTAGTTCTTCGTCTTCAATCGATGAACGTCGTGAAGTCTAATGCTCAACTAGACTTTCTATCATAAAGACTTAGCTACAAGTAGACTAGAAATCAAGCCTTATAGTTTTGGCAACTAAACTTGACAACAAGCTTGAGATAGCAATGCTTGCGAGTTTGACCGAGCAGTGCTCTAATAAAACAACTAAATTACCCAGTTAGTAACCCAAACGTGTTTGTGATCGATTTTTTTATAGTGGTAAGAAGGTTGTCGTTCACTCGGACTTGTTGAAATCGATTTTAGGATTTAATAAACTAAAATAAAAGAAAAATATATACAAAATATTGTCACTGAATATTAGGAATAACCAAGACATTGATTCCACTATTACACATGAATAAATTATGGTAAATAAGCCAAAACTCTAATTATCTTTTAAGTCCCTTATTTCTTAATTCACATATAATCAGACAAATTCTCAAAAATTAATTGTATCCCCTAAGCATAGATTATCTTAATACAAAGCATAACCTATCTAATTGAATCACAACTAATGAAGGAAATTATGCAAACAATTAAAAACTCTACAAAAGCAGTGATTGAGTGAATCATAAATTATAAATTAGAGAAAATAAATAATTACCAATTATTCATGCATAAGTAGCTTCCTCATTGCCTTGGTTGTGGGAGAATTAGCTCATCATCATGCTGGAAACACGCTCAAAAATTATTTTTATTGCTCAAAGTGTTTACAAATGATGAAAAATGGGAGAAATATAATGAAAATCGGGTTTGTAATGCTTATATTTGTTACAAAACCGAAATATTCTGAGAGAACGATAAAAGCTTCACATCATCATTTATTCTGTTGCTTTAAGACTGTCTCCTGAACTACGACCCTCAGTTGTGAGTCGTTATCACTGTAGCATGAACGACTATTCTTAGGCGTCCAATGTTCTTTGTGTTCTTAAATGGCAGCAGCAGCAGCAGGTTTCTCTGGTGATCAATCTTTCGCCTCTGTGATGCTCTGTAATCTCCCAAACTCTCCGTCCCACTTCTGTGATCCCAGAAGCGTATATATACCCATTTGGACCGAGAATAAATACCTATAACTCCAAATAATCTCGGTAATCAATAAAAAATATTTTCTTTTACTCCACGGGAAATATTTCCTTCTTTATCTTCATCATACGTCTGTAGTGATTAGCATGTGTCTTCTGAGGATACTACAAACTTCTGCAGGCTGGAACATGTTCTAGATGAAGGTAAGCACATGCCATCCTCCCGGAATACACAGTAATCACACCCCTGTTGCGTCGAGTTTTAGATGGAAATGCTCTCCACGCGTGTTCTGAGTTGTTGAGACTTTCCAAATTCTGTCTAGATTGGATCAAGGATAGAATAAAATCCTAACAGAATATAGTCTCTCCTAAAGTTCCTTCTTTTATCAAATAACCAAAGTTGTGGCTCTGATTTCCTTTTTTATCGAAACAATGGAAACAAGTGATTCTCTTTAACTTAAAACCCTTATCGACCCCTGTTTTAGCCTAACAAGCCATTCCCAAACCAAATCCCGAAGCAAACCTGACTAAATCTCTTGCAAAACTTTTCCAAAAAATACGCATGTGAAATAACAATTTTCCCGCCAAGACAATTCTTTTAAAAGGAAGAAGATGGAGTCCCCTTAACCAAACATGGGGTGTACATAGCAAATGGGATACCCCTTATCAAATGAGGTGCCCTTATCCGAAGTAGGGGTCCGTTTAGCAATAATCCTCTGGGGTTCCTTTAACAACTTTTTGAGCCGAATTTTCCAAAAATGTTTATTGCCCCAAAATACCTACAAACACACAAAACACCATAATAAGTACAAAATCGAGCACCAACAACAAATAGTATTGAGATCAAATTAGACACAAAAATGTGTCTATCAAATACCCCCAAACTTATTAGTTGCTAGTCCTCGAGAAAATTTATTCTATAAAATAAAATTCAAACTCACTAGGTGGACCTAGTGACCGAGATAAAGTCTCGGGAGGGTTTACCAGAGGTGTACCCGCAAAACCTTTACTCCAGACCCTAGCTATCTACGCAGAACCTTGGAAAGCACTAAAGAATCTCCTTGGTTGGCATACTCTCATTGCGTACAGGAGGAAGTACCCTGATGCGAAATTCCAATTGATGTACACGAGTTTGCACTCAAGCACACTAAAATTCATATAAAGTGATAGAGCTCTACTCAGATAGTTTCTGACATCATAAACCTGAGTCAACCAATCACATGGATAGATTAAGAAGATGGATGTAGAGAAAAACGTAGATGATGTTGACTAAGGTGAACCTATCCTAATGGACTGAGATACTGGTGCTGGACTAATATCAACACACCGGGCATATACAAGGAACCAGGTGGTCGATAATCTAACTCTAGGTCAACTCAGCTGGCATATACAAGGGTACCAGTGGTCGACTTTATTGTATTTATTCCGGTTGGTCTGGTGGTATGGTCTCAATTTTATTTATTTATTTATTTTTTATCTCAACCATTCTATTTCACCCTAGCAATGGTAAAAAGAAAAAAAAGAAGTGATCGGGATTCTTTCGATGTTTCCATCACGAGGATATGGCGAAACTACCATGTTTTCTTTTCTGACACATGAGCTCTGTGCTTTTATGAATAGACTCTTCTAGATGTTTCCATCTAATCGATTGGTTCCTCAACTCCTACAAACAAGATGTTTCCCATCCACTTAGATTAGTTAGTGCCAACCTTAATAAGCATAAATTTTTAGTCTCTTGGAGTTTATTTATTGCAACTAAAAAGTTTCTCCCATACCCCAAACTTAAATCTAACATTGTCCTCGATGTTCTAAAGATGAAATTAAAAACATGAACAAGGAGAAATCATTTACCATTTGAAGCAAAAGAGATAAGTAAAGATATTACCGTGTCGCATGAATATTGGGTTACCTCCCAAGAAGTGTTAAGTTTAAATTCTTCAAATGTACAATGGAAGAGATTAGTTACCTCGAAGAATCATATAGCAAAGAACCGGAATAATCAAGGGTCATCTCGGATCAAAAAGTGCTAACCACAAGAAGAGGAAACACAAATGCACCAGGAAGATATCCAACACACCCTTATCTATTTTTTTTTTTAAGATAACTACATATAGTTGCGGTTCGGGTTCAGGCTCTATAAAATGGTCTGTATAAAAGGTTTTCATCGGCTAGATTTCCTCAAAGGCAGTATCGTGAAGATCAGGTTCTAGAGTCTGGAAATACTCAATTAAGAACATAGAAGCACATAACAATAACTCCAATAATCGGGGATCCTTTAAGTCAATCGGACTTGACTCACACATTGACCACGGTAGTGGTCATTCTTAAGCAAATGTGTCGACCCTAATCTCCTAAAGTAATTAGGTTTATTATCAAAACTTAATAATTGACACATCTGAAACTTATACGTTCCCACAATTGGAAGGAAGGTTTTTGGTGGGAAAACAAATTCAATCGTGGTATCATAGCCTGGGTTAACCACATCAACCAGAGGATGGGTTTCTAACAATTGAACTTCTTTATGGACACAACTAGGTTCAGGAAAAAGTGTGTGAATATAATCTTTTAGAATGGTTGAGGCACATATGTCAAGTCCAAAGTTAGGGACCTTTCTAAGAGTTAAAGCACACGGAGAATGATAATCACCCCCAAACTTAGAGTTTTCGGTGTCTCTAGAAAGACTAGTCACAACTTCCCTAATTTCAAGGTCATCCGATTCCCCGAAATGGTCAATTGATTCTTCTAAGTCAGTTCATCCTCACTCATCTCTACAAGTTCATTTTCTTTGTCTAAGACTATTGTTTTTAAATCACTAGACTCAAAATAAACTCGTTCCTCTAAACCTTCGTTGGCTTCGTGAAAAGGAAATACTACATCGTCTAAAACAGGGATATTTATAGTCAAACCCTCGTCCTTTTGAATAGGTGAATAATTATTAAAATTATTTGGATTTGTACTAGAATTAACATTATCATTATAAAGCTCGTTGGGAGTAACAAAATCCTCATCACTATGCCTACATATTTCATATTCTTCATCAATATTATCCTCATCACAATCATCATTATAATAACATGAAAATGATCGAACCTCATCTAAACAAGTAGTGTTACCAATTCTAATCTCGTCATCCTGATTATAAGAATTGTCCTCATTTTCACGGGTGATATTGGAAAGAATGTATTGGCAATCAAGAGTAATTCGAGCAATTCTTTCTTCCGTCTCTAACTCTAACCTACGTGTTGTCTCAGCAAACTCACGTATTGACTCAGTTAACTTACACGTTGACTCAAGTATCTTACGTGCTTCATCTAGAGAAGAGGAATTATAGGAATTTTGCTCGTATGACCGGTATTCGTGTGAATAGTAATTGGGCTCACCATGGTATGAGCCATAATCTTAAAAAGGTTATCGTTCCCAACCACTATTCACACTCTGGTCATAAAAAGAGTGATGTCCATATTGTTCAGTTGGATATTCATATTCATTGTGATGGCTATTATAATACCAGTTTGACATCCTAACTGCAAGGGAATTCTACACAAGCACAAACAAGGCTTACTTGACCACAACAAACCTACTGATTTCTAGCAAACAAAAATCATGATGGCTCCACTTAGATTGTTTCTAGACCAGCTTCTAATCCTTCGAAAGGGAATTCGTTACAATTTAAACAGACCCCTCTGGAATCAATCTGAGTTAAAGTAAGCTAAATAGAGACGTGGGAAGCTCTATGGAGCTTTGATACCCAAGGCCTCACCGCATTACAAGGCGGCGCAGTCACGCATTCAACTCACAGAAACCGTCATGAACTTCGAAGTATGCTTAAAAGAGTAACCAATATTTTTCGAATGACTTTCCTATTAAGCTCGTTACCCTATCGGTTTTGTTCTAGTCAGTATTTTAGGCTTGGGTTCGCGTTTGGTGTCGTTTTCCAAAGGCGGGCAAGAAGAGAACAGTGATGAAATCCGAACCCTTATCTTGTATGGCCAGGCCTTGCCCTTTACTAGGAAATTAATTCAACCGTTCAATACCTCAACATATATGCATACAAAATCATCCAGTAAACCCGCTGACAGGGGATTCGGGGGTGTTTAGAATTCTTACCTCCCGTTCCAGACGGGGGATGAAACGTTGAAGTCGACTCGGGCCGCTGACTCCTATGTCAGTGTACGAACCCGAGGGGCCGAGACAGTATCGTAACTGTCGTCCTTCCCTGTGCAGTTTATATTTAAAAACCCTTAGGATTGTACTTTTATAAATTTTGCCTATCGGAGATATAAATCTTGCCTATCGGAGATATAAATCTCAAGCCG